>CAUYQG010062822.1:0-14450 GCA_963574415.1 Tarsius wallacei | reverse complement strand
TAGTTGTTATCTATTTGCTTTGTTTAGTTATTTTTTTATTGTATTGGTGTTCCATAAAGCCTGTGAACTTTATGATTTCCAGCATTTTTCTACTGGTATATTTTGACCTGTCACTATTTAGGACTTCTTTGAATATTTATTGTAGGGCTGGTTTAGTAGTGACAAATTCCCTCAACATTTGCTTGAGTGAAAATAAATTTTCATTTGTGAATGTTAGTTTTGTAGGATACAAAATACTTGGCTAATAGTTTTCCTGTTTGAGGAGATTGAAAATGGGGTCCATTGTACAGTTTCTTCTGAGAAGTCTGTTGTTATTCTGATAGGTTTACCTTTGAAAGCAATTCGATGCTTTTGTCTCATTTTTCTTAAATTCTTCCTTTGCATTAACTGTATAATCAGGTGATTATATGCCTTGGAGATGTCTTTTTTGCAATGAATCTTTTGGGTTTTTTTTTGGCTTCTTGTTTCTGATTTCTCCTGAATTTCCTTGATCCATTTTACCATCATGTTTTTGAGTTCTTTTTCTGGAATTTCAACAATTTTATCTTGGTTAGGGTTCATTGCTGAAGAGTTGGTGTGTTTTTTTGGGGTGGTATTGCATATTTCTGTTTTTGCATGTTGTCAGAATTATTTTTCTGGTTCCTTCTCATTTATAGACAATTTCTTCTTATTGTAGTTTGGTAGGAGACTCATGTAGGCACTGCAGGGATCCCCTGATTATATATAGCCTTGTGTAATGAGTTTCTCAATTGTAAAGATGTGGTAGGCCTGTGCTGTGTACCTGTACTGACTCACGGCATTCGAAGTGGTCAGCATGGCTTGCAAAGTGTTGTTAGCTGGCTTTAGGAATCAGACCTTTCCCAAAGCTGAGGTATGGTAGCTGATGTGATTGACTGTACTGTTAACCACTGGGAAGGAGGTTGTGCTTGTGGGAAAAAACCTGGTCATGATAGTGGCTATAGGTTTCCTCCTTGGAGAGTGTTGCTTCAAGGAAGTGCCCAACCAGCTTAGGTTTAGGCAGGACTCTGGGGGTTTCTCAAGTTTTCTGTCTGTTTTGAGCCTTCTCAGTTCAATTAGGGAAAAGGAGATGGAGCACCCCACAAGTGTGCAGTCTTCGCTGCCCCAGTGGGAATTGGAAAGGATTCCCAGGTCACTGTGGTAACACTCTATCTTCGCAAATTTTTACTGGGTAAATTTACTATACCAAAAATAACTTACCCACTGATAAATACAAACTCCAGTGCCAATGTTAATTAGGTTTTTAAGATTATATGATTAAAGCAATATTCTTTCAGATAGAACAAAATTCTGAGCTTTTGCCATAATTTCAATGTATGAGTATTAAATGAAAAGAATGTCAAGTCAATATTTTACAATTGAGTTTGAGATGGAAGAGAAATCTCTTCAGATGCTTTCCTCTTCAATATGAACATATGACAACATAACATTTGCAAATTCAGAATTTGGAATAAAAATTCCTGAGAAAAATGTAAGTAGAAAGTAAAAGGACATAATAAGGCAATGGAAAATACTGGCAAAGATGATTACAAAAATAATCCTATTTGGATTGAATTTCATCTTTTTTCAGCACAATTTTCAATGATTCATTTAGCAGGTATTTATTTAATATCTGGAGTACCTACTTTGTGCTGAGCACAGTGCTAATCACTGATATACAATGATAAACCAGACATGTTTCTTGCTTTCATGTAGCTCACATCTATCTAATGATTTTTTTAATAAGAAATACATTAAATAAAAAATATATTGAGTGAATTGCTATATTGTTTTATATAGTACTTGTATATATGCCACAAGTACTATATAAAGCAATATACATATATATAGTCTCTGCTCCCTCTCCCCATGCAGCTTCTGACATAGAGCTTCTAAACCCCTTGTAACTTCCTGAATTATGAGTGGTGATAGCAGTATCATACACAGAGCCCCTAAATCTGTTCACATTTTCTGGGTGATTGGTAGGTTTTCATTCTAATAAGGAGACTCTTGGGGGGTTACTGGATGACTTCTCAGTAAGTGCTGATCACCAGAATGACCAGGCTGTGCTGCCTAGAGAGAAGAGGAACTAGGAGTAAGTTCATAATCAGCCATGTCTACCTGACAAAACTTCCTAAACTATAGGGGTTGGAGAGGTTTGGAGTGCTTCTAGATTTGGGAACACATTCACACACCCATGTGCAGAAAGTGCAGCACATCTAACTCCTCTGCTCAGAATCCTGCCCAGCACCCTTGGCCTTTGTCACTTTTCATTTGGGTGTTCATTTTTTATGATGTATAATAAACATGTATGTAACTAGTTTTTCCTTGAGTTCTGTGAGCTATTATGGCAAATTATTGAACTTGAGGAGGGAGTTGTGAGAACCTCCTATTTATAGGTAAGTGGGCCAAACTCTAGATATGCTTAGCACCAAATATTTATGATGGGCATCTGAAGTGGAGACAGTCTTGTGGGACTGAACCCTTAACTTGTAGGGGCTATGTTGACTCTGGATTGTTAGTACTAAAATTAAATTAAATTGTAAGATATGCAGTTGGTGTATACAGAAGTTGGTGTGAAAAACATTTGGTGTAAGAAGCATTGTAAGTAGAGAAATGGTTTTCCTTTAGTACCTTAAATGACATTGGTATCTAACAGATATTTTATAATGAGAAATGTGAAGCTTGTGTCAGTATAAAATGATATACAGAAGACGTCCTTTCTTCCATGGCATATTTTGGCAAATGTTAATTCCTCTAACACTAGAGCATAAGAGCAAGGGCTTATTCACACACGGGTTTTGATGGCACTACTATAATGTCAGAATGGACTGGTACATAAAATTACATATCCACTGAACATGCTTTGTCATTTTTAAAAATATATTTTTCTAGAATAACCTTCCCCAGAGTGTTATACAGCAGGTAATTTACTGGTCATTTCTGGTAGGAAGAAGAGAGAGCTTTGGAATTTGCCATGCCTCCATCCTTGTCTTACCTTAAGTTTTTTCATATTAGAAGGAAACAAATGTAATACACTGTTTTGGAAAATCTAACAACTTCATTATAAAAATGCCTGAAGTGTCAGCTTCAAAGGATGATATTAGTCAATAAATATTTTCTCTATTTTTTTGCAATATGAAGAAAAAAACTTTTAAAGGACTGGTGAAAAGACTTACATTTTTACAAATATTGCATAGTAAAACTATTGGAAGGAAGCAGACATGAAAGTAAATTAATAAAAATGCATTTAGTTAGTATAAAAATATTGACAACACATATCAGGTCTAATGCAATAACTTTTATTTAGTTTCCCATATGTAGATGGAGGTATGTAAATTATGAGCAATTATACTTAAGCAAAACAACAAAAAATGTAACTCCAATTTGGAATTTAAAAATTGTATATATGATCTTGTCTTAATTAAATCCAATGAATGTAACTAGAATTTTTTTGTTACCCAAACTAGTTTTTTTAATTAATTATTTTTGGTATGTTTATATGAAACAAATACATATATGATAAACAGGTTTCTAGCTAGATTATTACTTTACCATTACATAAATTGTCACGAGTTGCCTGCACTCTCTTTCATTTGTCTCCATCAGTCCACAAAAACATATTTGGTTACAAATGTAAAATTGGGGCTATAAGCACACTTTTGGTATCTCTATCTTCCCCATCTCCCAACAATAATAAGCATATCATAGTTTGTGGTTAACACATGGTAATTCAATTATATTTGACCCAAGCAGTCTGCTCTCACAAATGGTTATTCTCTTTGTCACATTAATTTTAAAAGAAATATTTTTACACTATTTGACAATGCAGCACAAAGACAAAAAAATTCAATAAAATCACTAGGGTCCAAATGTGTTCTTGAATATGAGCGGGATCCCCCCAAAACTCAGAATTATCTTTTGGAGAACAGGTCCCTTGTAGTACAGGCTTCCCCGCTAGGTGAATACTCTAGGAACCTACAGCATCAGTATGCCAGCTAGTGTTGTAAGAGGCTGCATTCAGCTTTGGTGACTTTTTTTTTTGGAGATTTTTTCAAAACGTTTGTCCATTTCATGTTGGTTGATTGATGAGTGAACCTGCCTACACTGCATTCCATGTTCAACAGTTTTTGACCAAAAACAGCATGATTCCAACTCCTTACCCTCCCTATTCACCGGATCTCTCTCTGAACAATTTTTTTTCTTTCCCTGAATGAAAAAAGTCCTTGACAGGAAATGTTTTGCCAATGTGGAAGAGGAAAAAACAAAACAAAAACAAAACAAACAAAACAAAACAAAACAAAAAACGGCTGATACACAAGAGGGCATCAAAATTGATGAGTTCAAAAGGTGCTTTGAGTCATGGAAAAAGTAGCTCAATAGGTGTATTGCATCAAAAAGTATTGTAAAGTTTACTGAGTTTAAGCATGTAAGAATAAATATGCAGGTTTTGAATCAAGTGCGAACTTTAAAAAAAGTGTTCCCCTCTTGTATACTTGCATATAATAGACATGATGTAAAGATACTGAGGTGTATAAACTTGACCAGTAGAGGATTTTTCTTATTGTTATAGATTTCCAATCATTGAAATGTGTTTTTATTTAGTTTAAGTGTGTCAGTAATCTTAAATTTACTGTATCATTTAAAATATTTTAATATTAATCTTGTTTTGAATCAAAGTCTCACTCTGTTGCCCAGGCTGAAGTCCAATGGTATGATCATGGCTCATGGCAGCCTCAACCTCCTGGGCTCAGATGATCCTTCAGCCTCAATCTCATGAATAGCTGGGACTGCAGTCATGCACCTCATACTTGACTAATTTTAATTTTTTTGTAGATAAAATATTGCTATGTTGCCTAGGTGGTTTGAAACTACTGGGCTCAAACAATTGTCTCACCTTGACCTCCCAAAGTGCTGGGATTACAGGCATGAGCCACCATACCTGGCTCTGAATAAGTTTTAATTACTACTGTTGCAATGCACTATATACATTCTTTGATTTAATGAGGAAAATACACAATAGAAAAATATGAAAACTCAGTTTCTATCTTCGATATAACAACTTGTTAAGATTTTTAAAACTATTGTCATAGGATAGATAATTAGTTCTGCCATGAACCAAAACAGCAAGAGATAAAAGAAGAATTACTGGAAAAAGTGACATACAAAATTAAATTCAAAGCTTAGATGCATTTGTGATGGAAAATTTGAATAAAATTGGATGCAGACATCTAGCTGAGCTCATTAATCAGCAAACTGAATTTGTTTTATTTAGGATGAAGAGAAAATGAAATGTAGAATAGGATGAATAAAATGAAGATGCAGACTTACTGACTGAGATAATTATGCCTCTAGATTATAACCAAATTTTTTGACAATTTCATTAGAACTGCTACAAAAATCAAAATGACTGTAAAGTTAAGTTTTTGCTTTTTATATTATAGGAGGTCTTATGATATGAACTAACATTTCACTTTATACATCAGATATACACTTCATAAGAAAATAACCAGAACACCAGCACAATGTTTAAAAGAAGCACCCCTGAAAGACAACCCAGAGTATGACCAAAGGTAACTTAAAAACGAAAAGATCACTCAAACATTATTTACTCATAGCTGCATATGAAAGGGCTGTTTTAGAAAGATAACTATATCATGAATGAGTTCTGAATACTCTTATGAGAATTTAAAGTGAAATTTCTATAATTTAGAATAATATTTAAGTCTTTTATATGGTGAATTCTACTTACAACTCAGCAGACACTAGTTTCAATGCAGAGTAAAACTAATTCATACCATGTTTAGTATTTACATATTGATGTTATATAGAAAAGTTGTACTAAGACCATATTTTATTATTTATTAAGAAAGGATATGCAATTTAAGTTCAGAATTCAATCAATAAATTTAAAGTCTTTAAAAATACCATTTTAATGTTACTGCAGCTATATTATTAGGATGATAGGATAGGAGGAGACAATTATTTTGTTGCTGCATATCATGATCTCAGTATGTGTGTCCCTCCAAATTTCATAAACTGAATTCTAACTCCCAAGCTGATAACATTAAGAAGAAAGCCTTTTGGGAGGGGATTAAGTCATGAGGATAAAGTCCTCTTGATGTGGATTAGTGCCCTTATTAAATGGATCCAAGGAAGCCTGGTTGTCTATTCCAGTAAGTGAGAACACAGTAAGAAGGCACTGTATATAAGGAAGCAAGGACTTACCTGATGTTTATATGGCTGGCAATTTGATCTTGGGCTTCTCAGCTTTCAGAAATGTAAACACTAAATTTCTTTTGTTTATTAGTTACTCTGTCTGTGGTGTATTATTATAGCAGCCCAAACTATAGCAGCCCAAACGAACTAAGGTACTATATTAAAATTATATAACAAAGTACTTCATTTTAAATTGTTAGAGCATGCTTAATTAATGTGTAACAATAAATTAAGTTTTCTTTTGTATTTTAGTGTGATTACATATAATAAAAATGTATTTCAAAAAGTAATTTTTGCTAAACACAAATTGTAATAGTTCTAGATTTTTAGAAGTTACCCAAAACAAGTGCTGTTCCACCAAACTTTTAATTAGCAGCAAATTAAAGACAATACTTTTAGCAAAACTAGAATTTACTAAAGAGGCATGAAATCTGCTCCTTTGTAAGGTTAAATGAAATTTTCAAACACTCAATACTCAAACACTTAATAGTATCTGAAAAGTAAAGCCATTGACTGAATTATTTTAAATAAGATTTAAATTTTAACTCAATTTTACTCATTATCAATTCAGACAATGTCTTTTTGATGAGGAATGTTTGATGGGGGACGTGTTAATCAGGGTAAAGTGAAGTAATGCAATTATTCACTTTTTCATTTAGGAAATAATATTAAAATTATGAAAAGAGAAATCATGTATTATTAGCACACTATTTTTCAAATTATTTGGTAAAGTAGTAAATTTTAAATTTGTTTTTGTGACAAAATTGCAAAAGTTTTTGTAGGCTTTTATATTCACCTAATTGAATTCACCTAATTGAAAGCTTTAATATCTATGAGCGGTTCACATAATTTCCCAGAAAATATAGTTATAATTCTAGGTTTATTTAAAAAATGACTGCACTTTTTTTTTTCCTCAGGAAGTTCTTACTTCACATAGCAAATCAAATTTCACATTTGTTAGTCACGTGCTACATTTTATTTTTAATTTATATCAGATGGAAAATATATAGTAGAATCAATTTTGACGACTGAAGGCAAGATAACTTATTTGAATACATATACATTTTCAAAGCCAAAGGACAGAAAATTTTAGACCAGGAGGACTATGGGTTTACCCTAAGTTACTGAAATTTAAAAGTATAAAAACTTAAATTATTGTCAAAAAAATTGTAACCTAACTAACAAAAATAGAGAGTAAGCATAGAAAAGAGAGACAAAAGGCATTTCTAAAAATGTAACATATTTTAAAGTCATAATACAAATTGTAGGTGGTCAATTTTAGGGTGATTTCACCAGTTTGTCTTTGGGCAAAACTTGATAATAATTTGAAAAGATAATTTGCTTTTAAGAAACAAAATTAAGCAAGCAACTAAAATAACAAAAACCCTTCAGCTTTCATATAAATTTGCTTAAAACTCTAATGTAAGAGAGAGATATTATTGAGCCATACTTAAATTATATAAATGTTGAAGAACATGGAATTATTACTATTTTGCCTCTTCTCAGCAGCTTAAGAAAATAGAATAACCAGTGTCGTTGGTTTAGTTACCAAAACTTTCTAGACACCAAATTGATGGCATCATTAATTATAATAAGATACTCCAAACTGTTGTATGTTTAGGTCTTTTATCCATTTGTAATTTATTTTTGTATATGGTGATAGGTAGGTGTCCAGTTCATTCTTCTGCATACAGCCCCCCCAGTTATCCTAGCACCACTTGCTAAACATGGTCTCTTTTCCAGTGCTTGTTATTGATGGCTTTGTTGAAAATTAGTTGATTGAGAGACCAAGATTTTGCTTCCAGAATCTCTGTCCTGTTCCATTGACCTAGTGCCTATTCCTGTACCAATACCAGACTGTTTTGGTACTGTAGCCTTGTGATAATGTTTAACGTGTGGAAGAGTGATAACTCCTGCTTTGTTCCTTTTGCTATTTGTGCTTTTTGTTTTCATATTATTTTCTGTATTATTGTTTCCAGGTCTGAGAAAATTATGTCAATCATTTGATGGATATTGCATTGAATCTGTAGGTTGCCTTTGAAGAATGAACATCTTGACATTATTGATTCTTCCAATCCATGATTCTGGAATGTTTTTCCATTTTTTTTGTGTCATCTTTGATTTCTTTGAGCAGAATTTTGTAGTTCTTATTGTAAAGGTATTTCACATCTCTGGGTTGGTGGATGCTAAGGTATTTTATTTTCCTTGTGGCTGTTGTGAATGGGATTCTACCTGCTTGTTGCTGGTGCATAGAAATGCAACTGTCTCTTCCATGTTGATTTTGTAACCTGAGACTTTGCCAAAGTCATTTATCAGTGTGAGGAGGCTGTTTTCAAGACATAGACTCATATTGTCTACAAAGAAAGATAGCTTACCTTCCTCCTTTCCTATTTGAATACTCCTGATTTCCTTCTTTTGCCTGATTGCTCTGGGTAGGACATCTAACACTATGTTGAACAGGAGGAGTAAGAGTAGGCATCCTTGTCTTGTTTCCATCGTAAGGGCAATGTTTCTGGAAAACTATACCTCAAGCTATAAGATTTCTAGAGGAACACGTTGAAAACACTGTTATGCACATCAGAGTAGGCAACAAATTCTTGACCAAGTTCCCCAAAAGTTAATGCCATAAAAGCTAAGCAGATTAGTTGGCATCATCATATTGAAAAGCATTTGCACAGCAAAAATATATCATCAAGAGAGTAAAGAGACCACTCACAGAATGGGAAATAAATATTTGGAAATTATGCATCAGACAAAGGCCTAACATTCAGGATCTACAAGGAACTCAAATGAAGTGAAACAAACAAACAAACAAACAGAAACCCATTTAAAATTAGGTGAAAAACATGAACAGACAGTTCTCAAAAGAAGAGTTTTAAGTAGCCAAAAGACACTCAGAAAAACAACTCAGCCTCTCTAATCATCAGAGAAATGTAAATCAAAACTACAATGAGATACCATCTAACACAAGTAAGGATGGCTATCATTCATTAGTAAGTCAAAAAACAACAAATGCTGCCACGGGTGTGGAGAAACGGAAAAGCCTTCTACAGTGTTGGCTGTAGTACAAGCTAGTTTGACCTCTATGGAAAGCAGTATGGCATTTCCTAAAATAACTAAAAATTGACCTTTCATAGGATTCAGCATTCCCTGTCCTAGAAATATGCCCAGAGGAACATAAATTGTTCTACAAAAAAGACACCTGCACATGCAGGTTTATTGCTGCACTATTCACAATAGCAAAAACATGAAACCAATTCTACTGTTCAAAGGCAGACTGGATAAAGAAAATATGGTACATATACATGATGGAGTATCGCGCAGCCATAAAGAAGAAAAATTCATAGCTTTTGCAGCAAATTGGATGGAGTTGGAGAACATAATACTAAGTGAACTATCAAAGAAACAAAGAACTGGATACCACATGTTCCCTCTCATAAGTGGGCCCTGAATGTTAGTCATATTAGCACAAGGGAGGGACCAGTAGTCGCTGGAACTGCTAGGGGAGGGAGGAAGATAGAGAGAAGGGTGGGGACATCTGACAACACAAAGAGTACCTGGTTTACCACTAGAGGGAGTGAGAGACAGTTTGAAGCCTAAACTTCACTTGCATGTAGCCTACTTATGAAGTTAATCCTCACTTGTACCCTCCCTACATCTCTATAAAAAACAAAATCTTAATACCTAATGTGATGGTATTTGGGGGTGGGGCCTTTGGTAGGAGATTAGGTCACCCAAGAATCCACCTTCATAAATGGGATTAGTGCCTTTATTTTTAAAAAACCCTGGTGGGTTCCCTTGCCCTCTCTCCAAAAAAAAAAAAGATACTTCAAACTGTTAATAAGAATTAATAAAAATATTTCAATTTCCATTAAGATCAATGAAAGACGTCATATAATTTTTAATAAACAATTAAGGTATTCTCAGGTGGCACACAAACATTAGCAATTATTATTTTATACTTTCTGGAAATTGAAGATATAATGGAGGCAAATTGCTATGTTTTACCGCATTAACTGGGAAAAAGAAATACAAATGCCTCTGGGATCTACTGTTTGAAGTATATCAAAGCATACAAATCTTCAATGCTTTTAGAATAAGCTAAGTACAACATTTAAAAATCAAAATCCTGAAGTAATTCAGATATTTTGAAGATGATTTGGAATATAAACTAATGTTTAGTTTTTTGAGATATCATCATTTAAAATAAATATTCATGTTATCAGAATGTTTATTTCCTTTCATTCTTGTTGCTTATACTACTGTGGAAATTGAATAAAAATATTGAATTTTATATGTTCAGGCTACAAAGATTAAAATGCTTTTCATTTAATGTCATTTCAGAAATGCAGGCAAAAAAACTACAAAACACTGATTTGTAAAATGTCAAATTCAAGCCAATAAAGAAAGATTAACTCGTATTGAAAAATAACTATATGTGATTCTAGGATGGAAATAAATTTCTTGTTACTGTGTTTTATAATTTACCCTTTTAGGTGGCTCAGAATTTTATATGAATATAAATCTTTAGAATTCATTATACTCTCATCCATCATCAGCACTTCAAGAGGTAATCCCAGCACTTCAAGAGGTTGAGGTGTGAAGGTTGCTTGAGCCCAGGAGTTTGAGACCATCCTGGGCAACATAAGAAGACTTCATCTATAAAAAAATAAAATAAAATAAAAAATTATTTGGGTATGGTGGTGCACACCTGGAGTCCCAGCCACCAGGGAGGCCAAGGTGGAAGGATTGCTTGAACCCAGCAAGCTGAGGCTGTGGTGAGCCATGATCGCACACCTGCACTCCAGCCTGGGTGACAGAGTGAGACCCTGACTCAAAAAAAACCTGTATATGTTCATATAAAAGTATCAAATTTGAGGTAATGTGATCTGCAGGCTCAAATGAGAATTTTTAAATTGCATAGTATGAATAATATTCAATTCTATAAAGTTATGTATTTTTAGAACAGATAATTGTGATAAAATAGTACATATCTTTGTGGGTGAGTATGGCTTGGTTGAATCCCAGTTTCCACCTTTTTTTCTAAAAAACTTTTACTGCCTGTAGATTTAAAAGAAAGTGGCAATTATTTTTGATGATGGTTCAACTTATACAATGTTTTATTGTTTATTTCTTTTGTATTGCATGGTAGTTAAATCTTATAGATGAAGATGTGTATATATATGTGTGTATACAACATATATAATAAAGGCATGAGTAAAGATAATGTAGATAAAATATTCTGATCCAATCAAGATATTATATCTTGAATAAATACTTTGAAATTTTGATACTAATATCAAACCTATGGTATTGTTTTTTCATGATGTTAAATTAAATAATTTATGTAAAGTATTTAGCACAATAAAAGTAAAAAAACAATAAATATGGAGTAATTATTATCACATTATTAGACATCAGTTTATCATACAAACAAATGTACCCCCAATGTCATCCATTAAAAGACTATACTCAGGACATAGGTTTTATCTGTTACCAAGGTTCAGTGAAGAAAGAGACAACCTTACTCAAAATAATAAAAATAGGCTTAAGATTCCATAAATAACTTATCTGTAAATAAATAAGCTGATATTTATTTTTAAAAAGTTACACAAGCCGGGCTCGGTGGCTCAGCCTGTAATCCCACGCTTTGGGAGGCTGAGGTGAGTGAATTGCCTGAGCCAGCGGGTTCGAGACCCGATGCGCAAGCGAGACCTCATCTCTACAATTAAAAAAAAAAAAAAATTAGCCGGGCGTGATAGCGCGTGCCTGTAGTTCCAGCTACTTGGAAGGCTGAGGTGGAAGGATCACCAGAGCCCAGCAGGTCGAGGCTGCGGTGGCCGGGAGCGACCACTGCACTCCAGTCTGGGTGACAGTGAGACTCCGACTCAAAAAATAAAAATAATAATAATAATAATGTATTAATATTGGCTCATTAATTATAACTGCTGTACCACACAAATGCAAGATATGAACAGTGGAGGACGTGATGGCGAGGAAAGGAATCATATGGAAACTCTCCATTCCTTCCGCACATTTTTTAAAAAATTAAAACTGCTCAAAAAATAAAGTCTACTAATTGCTTTTTTTTTTTTTTTTTGAGTTGGAGTCTCACTCAGTCGCCCAGACTGGTGTGCAGTGGCATGCTCCCTGCCACCGCAGCCTCGACCTGCTGGGCTCTGGCAATCCTTCCGTCTCAGCCTTCCAAGTAGGTGGAACTACAGGCGCGCGCTACCACGCCCAGCTAAATTTTTTGATTTATTGTAGAGGTCAGGTCTCGCCAAGTTGCCCAGGCAGGTCTCGAACCCGCGAGCTCAGGCAATTCACTCACCTCGGCCTCCCAAAGCGCGGGATTACAGGCTGAGCCACTGAGCCTGGCCAAGTCTACTAATTTTTTTAAATGGCTAATAAATTGAGCATCCATAATGCAAAAATCTGAAAACCATCATGATCCATAATCTTAAACTTTGTGAACTCCGACATGATACTACAAGTGTAAAATTTCACATCTGACCTCATCTGACAGGTTGCAGTAAAAATTCAGGTGTACAGCACAGTTTAATTCAGCATCCCCAAGAGAAAAAGAGACCCTCCCAGCCTCCTTAAGCTGCAACATATCTTTTCTGAACACTCCTAGATTTCCCCATACAAGCACATCCACAAAGGGCAATAAAATGTCATATGTGCATACTGGACATGCTAATGTCAGATTTCCCATGATGCCCTACATGGTTTCAAGACCTACATGTATTACTTACTGTGTTTTATTGCATTTTCTCTCCTTGTGGTGTAAAAATGTTGAAAATGTAAAAAAAGGCCTGTAGATACCCCTATGGGTAACAGCAATAAGAAAAAGAAAAAAATATTTATGTTTATAGCACAGAAACTCAAGCTGCTGGGGAAAAAAAAGTATGAAGAAGACATTGTTGGAATTAAGTTGAACAGAAGATAAGGAAAAATAGAAAAACACTGCTTAAAATTAAAAATGCAGATCTTGATAATGTATTGAAAGAGCAGATCTTTCAGCATCAAGTGAACACTTGTCACCTAATGGTATGCTGATCATGAAGCAAGCAAAGGTATATCACAATTAACTAAGAAATGAAAGGAACTGCAAATATTCAACAGACTAGTTGCAAAAATTTTTAAAAAGATACAACATTACATTTTTAGTTTTGTGGTAAAAATGTGTCTACTGATCACAAAACAGCAGATAAAATCATTGATGAGTTTGCCAAAGTCATCGCTGAAAAACATTTGATGCCAGCACAAGTCTATAATGCTGATTAAACATCACTCTTTTGGTATTATTGCCCCAGAAAGACACTGACTATAGCTGGTGAGACAGTCCCTAAAGGAATTAAGGGTGTCAAGGACAGAATAACTGCATTGAGTTGGGCCGATGCAGCAGGCATACATAAGTATAAGCTTGCTATAATAGGCAAAAGCTTGAAACCTTACAGTTTTCAAAAATAAACTTTTTTCCAGTCTATTATTATGTCAACAAAAAGGCATGGACCTCCAGGGATATCTTTTTTGATTGGTTCCACAAACATTTTGTAACAGTGGTCTGTGTTCACTGGACAGGACTGGATGACAATTTCAAGATTTTATCATTCTTTGACAACAGTTCTACTCATCTTCCATGAAATTCTCATCAAAAATAATGTTTATGCCATGTACTTTTTTTTCCAAATGTGACTTTGTTAATTGATCCATGTGACCAGAATATCCTTAGATTAATAAAGAATAAATATAAAATATCTTGGCAGCAGTAAACAGAAGGATGGGTATGGGAAGTTTTCAAAAGGAGTTTAGCATAAAGGATGCTGTATATGCTGTTGTCATGCTTGGAACACAGTGATTAAAGACATACCTGTGCATGCCTGGCATGACCTCTGGTTTGTGACTATTTTTCATGATGATGATGAGCACGATGGTGAATTTGAAGGATTCTGTATGTTAAGTGAGAAAAGAAAGATGACTGACCTTGTTATATATGCAAAAAAAAACTTTTATAGTCCTTCAGTAAGTTGGAAGAGGTAGATACAGAAAAAGGTTTTTTTTTTTTTTTTTTTTTTTGAGTTGGAGTTTCACTCCGTCGCCCAGACTGGAGTGCAGTGGCCGCTCCTGGCCACCGCAGCCTCGACCTGCTGGGCTCCGGCGATCCTTCCGCCTCAGCCTTCCAAGTAACTGGAATTACAGGCGCGTGCTACCACACCCGGCTAATTTTT
>CAUYQG010062820.1:0-16680 GCA_963574415.1 Tarsius wallacei | reverse complement strand
GCGCCTGTAGTTCCAGCTACTTGGAAGGCTGAGGCGGAAGGATCGCCGGAGCCCAGCATGTCGAGGCTGTGGTGGCCGGGAGTGGCCACTGCACTCCAGTCTGGGTGACAGAATGAGACTCCGACTCAAAAAAAAAAAAGTATATGGATTTTTCCCTTTATTGCAAAAATGTTTATTGTAGAAAATGTAGAAAATAAATTTTAAAATCCCCTAAAATCCCATTACTACTAAATAACCATTATTAAAACTTGGTATATAGTTTACCAGACTTAAAACATATATAAAAATGTGTACATGTAAGCCAGATACCGTAGCTCATACCTGTAATTTCAGCACTTTTGGAGGCCAAGGTGGGAGGATCACTGGAGCCCAGGAGTTTGAGACCAATCTGGGCAATGTAGCATGACCTCGTCTCTACAAAAATAAAAATTTTTTAAAAATTAGCCAGGCATGATGGTGTGTGCCTGTAGTCCCAGCTACTCACAAGGCTGAGGTGGAAAGATCACCTGAGCCCAGGAGGTCAAGGCTGCAGCGAGCAGAGATCGTGCCACTGCACCCCAGCCTGAGCAACAGAGTGAGACTTCAACTCAAAAAAATAAAAATGTGTACATGTATGTACGTTTGATATACAGACCTTTTTGAACTTGGAGTTCTTCTTTCTTTGTCGATACTTTTTTAAAAAACAGAATGATACGGTGTTAGGGTCTGGAACCCTGAGTGGCCAACCAAGTGACTCTGACAAGACAGATGCTGCACTTGCTTAGGCTCCATGGCCAAGTGCAAAGCCTTAATCAATTCTCCTTTTTCCACAGAATATTCCTCCCTCAGAGCACTACATGGGGCCAAATGGCTTTAAAAGTCTGGCTCAGGAGGCCATGAGATTGGCAGACAGGTAAGCAGCATTAGAGGACACCTCTGCTTTGGGCCTGCAAGACCAGACTTGAAAAAGACTGCAGGGTATTCAGGACCCAGGCACCCCATTCATTCTCTCCAGGCTCAGCCATCCCCTACCTTGAAGTCAGTTTCTAAGCACTTGTCTTTGAGTGTATGTAGGTGGCCCCTGGGCAGGGTCCTTTGGCAGGAGTCGGGGGTTGGGGTGTTTCTTCCCCAGCTTTCTCTATGACTCACAATATGGCTTTGGAGTATGTCAGATGTAACTCCTCCGGCCACATGAAATGAATCAGCCCTTGGAAAGAAAGCTCTGCAGCTTTCAGGGACTCCCAGGCTCCCATACCAAGCCTGGGAACAAGTAGCAACCAGTTGTTTGCTGGTCTGTGGGGGCCAAGTCTGGGGGGGAGACTTCTTCCTGGAAACTGGCTCTGCAGGGACCTGGTGTAATAGGCAGCTCCCTTCATCCTTGCCTCTGACTGTAAATCCTATCATGTTTAAGAGGTTTGCTCTCTGCAGAGTCCTCAGCAGGATGGCAGGCTCTGCTAATCCCAAGTGGAATTCAGTCAGCGGAAGAGGGCTGGCTTGTGTCTTTGTAGCGAGAGCTGCCTCCTGAGCCTGTTTTTTTTCTTTTCCCTCATTTATCTCCATCCACATCCTCAGCCTGGCCCTGCCTCTCCTCCTTTCTTCCTGCCTGTCCCTAACTTGTCAGCTTCCAGAGGGCAGGATTTACTTTTGTTTGAATTTGCATTCTCTGCCCACAGTACAGTGTGTGGTTGTGATAAATTTCTAGAACCAGGAGGACACAAGCATCGGGGAAATTTTATTGACATGCTTTGTCCCCCTGGTGAGTGGTGAGTTGCCATCAAAGTGAGTAGAGGTTGAATCCTGGGTGAAGTAGGATCTAGTGGTTTCTTCCTGAGGAAGCCGCCTTACGACGAATGTGTGTCTTGTCACCCTGTGACTGCTCCCACTCACTCCAGGCTTCCACTGATGATGCCACTAACGGGAGGGATCACCACAGGTCTATGACACAAAGTCTGTTCTTCAGAACACCTTCTGCTTCTTGCTAGTGCCTCTAATTCCATCTAGTCTGGGTCAGTTCTGTTGGGCGTTTCTAAGTCATACCAGTTCCCTTAATCTTCCCCCTTCATTTAAATGAACGACCTAAAGGAAGCCCTTTGCCATGAAAAGTCTAATTCTTTGTTTGTAATCCTTTCAGCCATGTTGAGTCAGCCAGTAACATGGAGCAACTGGCAAGGGAAGCCGAGGACTACTCCACACAGGCGCTGTCCCTGGCGCGCAAGGCTCTGGGCGAGGGAGGCGGAAGCGGCAGCCTGGATGGCGCTGTGGTGCAAGGACTTGTGGGAAAGTATGTTTCCACAGGTTTCATGTGAACCCTTATACCCTGGATCCTTCCAGGGTCTAGTGCAAGTTGTACTTGAGGGGCACCTTGTTACTTTAAAAAATATATTGTTAGACCGGGCGCGGTGGCTTATGCTTGTAATGCCTGCACTTTGGGAGGCCGAGGCAGGGGAATCAACTGAGGTCAAGAGTTCAAGACCAGCCTGGTCAGCATAGTGAGAGCCTGTCTCTACCATATGTATGTGTATATAAGGTGTGCGTGCGTGCACATGTGTGTATTTAAGAATAATAAGAGGGAGAAGATAATGAGAGTGTAAGAAGTTGAGGTAACATTGATCTAAGTAGAGAGTTTATTTGGACCAAGCTTGAGGATTGCAACCCTGGAGCATCAATTCAAGTTGCCCTGAATATACACTCTGATGAGCAGCAACTATAAGTGGATTTTTTAAAGAGAAAGAAGAGGCAGTTCCTGAGTTATTTGCCTAGAATTTACGTGAAAATAACATTAACTGTTGATTGGCTATACATTGTTAAGCTTTAGGGTGTGGGGTACTGTCCAGGATGGTGTTATTAGGTTAATTTCTAGCTACTTGTGACAATAGCAAGTAGGAAATGATTGCTGTCTCATTTGTAATGCGTCTCTGGATCTGATGATTGAAAAGGACTTGCATTCCTCGATAAAAATTATATTCTCATTGGAGAAAAGCAGATTACTTTTAAGACTAGAAGAAGAAAATGTTGATGAAGTAACATTTTGGTTTTGATTGAGAGATTGCTGTACTTGGAGGTACAGTTACCCTCAGTGGTATTTGAAGGGTGTGAGCAAACTCATCTGATGGCATGGGGGATTATAAAGATAATACATTTCTGTTATCAACAACTCAGAAACTTGGGGTGAATTTTTCTGATCCAACCTGTATAAACGAAAAGGTTTATGTTTAGATTGTGGAGAGGGACACATATCAGATACATAATCTTTCGGTTCTTCTGGTTATTCCAATTACATTCTTTAAAAAAACAACAGGGGCCAGGTGAGGTGACTCATGCCTGTAATCCTAGCACTTTGGGAGGCTGAGGCAGAGCCCAGGAGTTTGAGACCAGCCTGGGCAACATAGCAAGACCATGTCTCTACAAAAATAAAAATTAAAAAATGAGCTGGGTCTGGTGGCATGCCCCTGTAGTCCCAGCTACTCGGGAGGTTGAGGTGGAAGGATTGCCTGAATCCAAAAGGTCAAGGCTATGGTGCGCCATGATCGTGCCAGACCCTGTCTCTCTCTCTCTCTCTCTCTCTCTCTCTCTCTCTCTCTCTCTCTCTCTCTCTCTCTGTCTCTCTCTCTCACACACACACACACACACACACACACACACACAGAAGAAGAAGAAGAAGAAGGAGGAAGAGGAGGGAAAAAAACCAACAGGATTAATTTTTGCTTTTATCAATATCCTCTTTTTTTAACCCTGTCCCCTTCCCCCTCAACCCCAGATTGGAGAAAACCAAGTCCCTGGCCCAGCAATTATCAAGGGAGGCCATTCAGACTGACACTGAAGCAGATAGGTCTTATCAGCATAGTCTCCGCCTCCTGAATTCCATGTCTCAACTTCAGGGAGTCAACGATGTGGCCTTTCAGGTGAGGGTGTCTGGTCTATGTGTTTGATGTATACAAGAAGGGCCATAAATGCTTTCTCCTCTGGGGGTTTCATAATATTGTTCAGCCATTCAGCTTTTTCTCCATGTTGACCTTTCTTGCTTTGGAGTAGGAAGAGTATTTATCCTTCTCGTTATCCATTTCCTTTTTCTTAAACCCCAATCCTAGTCTCTGGAAAGTCCTTGTCCCATCCCAAACCTATTAGTGGATAAAAGTTTTCTATCTTGGCCAGGCACAGTGGCTCACTTACATCTGTAATCCCAGCACTTTGGGAGGCTGAGGCGAGAGAATTGCCTGACCCCAGGAGTTTGAGACCAGCCTGGGCAACTTGGTGAAACCTTGTCTCTACACTAAATCAAGAAAAGTTAGTTGGGTGTGGTGGCACACGCCTGTAGTTCCAGCTACTTGGAAGGCTGAGGTGGAAGGATGGGCTGAGTCCAGGAGGTGGAAGCTGCAGTGGCCGCGAGCGTGACACTGCACTCCAGCCTGGATGACAGAGTGAGACCCTGACTAAAAAAAAATGAGAAGTTTTCTATCTCTTCTCTAGTTCTGGGGAGTGTTGAAACCTGTGGGACATTATTATGAAGATTTATGCTTACACTTGGATTCAATCTACAGTATGTCTGTGCACAGCTACTGAGAAGACTTGTTCTCGAAAGTTTTGCATCGTTTCTGTGATCAATTCCCTTAACTATCTCAAATTTATTAGATTAAGAAGATCCAGCCTACTAACTACAGCAAAAAGCAGTCATGAGTCCCATGGACATATGTTCGCATGAACATATAAACTAACATGAAAAATTAAAAAAAATAAAGAACCAGACAAAGTCTGGTGATGATTGGGAGACATGATGCCTGATGTTCATTGGGCACACCACCTCATTTCTGTTGGGTTTGGGGCCTGGATGGCAAGTGACTACTTTCTTGGCTTCTTAAGGCTGTTGCTGTTTTTTAAACAATGATGCCTGCCAGGTCAGAACAAGGCTGATGTGGCAACTGGTAAGCAGAAAGTCAAACTCGTTTATTTCTTTGGGCTCACAGGCAGAAGTAAAGAGGATCAAAGAAAAAGCTGATTCTCTCTCAAGCCTGGTGACCAGGCACATGGACGATTTCAAGGATGTGCAGAGCAACCTGGGAAACTGGGAAGAAGAGGCCCAGCAGCTCTTACAGAATGGAAAGAACGGGAGACAGGTATCCTTTTGTTAATTCACTCACTCAGCAAACATGCCCTGAGTGCCTACCATGTGAATAGATATGGCAAGAAGAATCATCAGAAGCTCTCTGGAGGTCATTGCTTGCAGAGGGAGTGACATTGATGCAGAGATCTTGCTGTGATTACCTCAGGTCCACCCACTGAATCAGCCCTCAAACCTAGGAATAGGACCAAGGCCTCTTAGGCCTTTTTTGGTCCTGCTCTGGCTACTATTTGGCTTCAGGAACTTTCTAGAATTTAAAATTATGGTTTACAAAACTGTTCCTGTCCCTAATGGTAGCCTAAAGTTTGAGAC
The DNA here is from genome assembly GCA_963574415.1 of Tarsius wallacei. Taxonomy (NCBI): domain Eukaryota; kingdom Metazoa; phylum Chordata; class Mammalia; order Primates; family Tarsiidae; genus Tarsius; species Tarsius wallacei. The sequence goes on along the minus strand of CAUYQG010062820.1, from coordinate 11,273 downwards.
TGTTCTCCATGTGAGATGTGTCGTTGACATACAAAGTGGACTCTGTCCCAGACTGTTGAGGGATTGCTACAGCGTGCCTAGACTCGCGGTGAATCACAGCACTCTGTCGTCATAAAGAGGAATATGTCTGAGGGATTTTGCTAGCAGGAATGTACTTCCTCTAATCTTGTTCTATCTATTTCCAGAAATCAGATCAGCTGCTTTCCCGTGCCAATCTTGCTAAAAGCAGAGCACAAGAAGCACTAAGTATGGGCAATGCCACTTTTTATGAAGTTGAGAACATCCTCAAGAACCTCAGAGGTCAGTACTTCATGGTTTAGTCACTTGACTATTTCAAGGATAGAGCCATGACTGATTTATTTTGAATCCTCTTGTATCTCTCTAAATGGTAGGCATATTGGGTATTAATAGATGCTTAGTAAATATCTTTCTAAGGCAAAAATCTCATTAATATTTAATGTAGTGGAAAGAACCGAGCTAAATGTCAGAAGGCTTGGGTTCTGATCTCTGCTGGGTTGCCTGACCAGGTCGAGCGAGCCACGTGACCATAGGCAAGTCACATAGCCTTTCCAGAAGCTGATATTTTCTTCTTTAAAGGGAAAAGGTTAAACTAAGTAATCTCAAAGGTCCCTCACAGATCCAGCACATCACTACTGTACAGATCTCTTTCCTTTTTCTTTTGTAGCCTGGTTGGTTCCCATATGGAACTGATCTGGTTGCTTTGTGGTGAAGACAGAGCCACCTTTGTCACTGCATCTGGATCCCAGGAGATTTGGGTTTGTGCCTTGCAGAGATTTTGTTGAAATCTCCAGCTTCTTCACTAAAGCACAAAAGAGAAACACTCCTAAAGTCTTGGAATTTTCTTCACAGAAAGTACTTCTCTGCCCATTCAAACCAAACCCCAGCTCTTATCATTGGAACTTAAGGCTTGCGGCTCGGCTTGAAGCATTGGGCTTCAAAGATTTTACCTGCTTCTAATCCACTTTGAGGTCTTAATACTCTTTGAGGTCTTAATATGCTGGTGGGGACTTCTGTGGCCGATTGCCGGTTTTTCTAAGCAAAGGGCTGATTGTGGCCTCACCAATGCTTCTTTTAAGATGTTTTTTCTTGGGTAAGAAAGAGTCGTTCTGGCCACAGTCAGTCATAACACTCTTTCCAGAATTTTTTCTTTAAAACGTCCGTCCCTTTCACACGTTTGTAAGTGTGCTTTCATCTTCATGGCAGTTTTTCTTTTTTCTTCATTTCAGAGTTTGACCTGCAGGTTGAAGACAGAAAAGCAGAAGCAGAAGAAGCCATGAAGAGACTCTCCTACATCAGCCAGAAGGTTGCAGATGCCAGTGACAAGACCCAGCAGGCAGACACAGCCCTGGGGAGTGCTGCTGCTGATGCCCAGCGGGCCAAGAACGCGGCCCGGGAGGCCCTGGAGATTTCCAGTGCCATCGAGCAGGTAGAGCGAGATGGAGATGGTGCAGAGTTGGGGGGTGGAGGGTGTGGAAGGAAGGAGCCCACTGAGCTCCTTTTCACCCTGCAGCTCAGAGTCCTGTCGTGGCCTCTGTCAGCTCCAGATCCACACAGCTGTTTCTTCTGTTGGCTCGACTCACAGGGTTGTAAATGACTGAGTGTCAAAGTCCTCATTTTCAAAAAACCATCCACAATTACTTTTTACAGAGATGACTGTCTTACATTTCCAGCGATGCTGTTACAGAGTACCATAAACTGTGTGGCTTCAAACAACCGAAATGTATTTTCTCACAGTTCTGGAGGCTAGAAACCCAAATAAGGTGTCAGCAGGTCGTGTTCCCTCTGAGGCTCTGGGTGGAATCCTTCCTTGCCTCTCCCTGGCTTCTGGTGGTGGCTGTCAGTCCCTGGTGCTCCGTGGTTTGCAACTGCGTCGTTCCCACCTCTGTGTGGTGTTCTCCCTGGATGTCACTTTCTCCTCTTACAGGGACACATATTGGAAGGAGGGCCCACCCTGCTCTAGTATAATCTCTCATAGCTATCACGTCTGCAGCAACCCTATGTCTGGACGAGCTTGTGTTCTTAGGACTTCAGTGTATCCTCTGGGGATACAGTTCAACTCAAAACAACGATCACCAGTGTCTGATTCTGGATGATGAAATTTCAGAGTTCTAGATCCTTTGTTCCAGTCTATGTTCTATGTTTAAGCTCCACTTTTTTCTCTTTCCTTCCACAGTGTGTTGGCACTGGGGATGTGGACAAAAGAAAGACCTACTCCCTCTCTTTAAGGACATTCGGTGTACTGACAAGCTGCACTTACGAGCCAGGTGTTCAATGCTAGACTAGAAGGAATACTTCTCAGCTGGTAGAGAGCTTCTCAGCTCCTAATTAAGCATAATTTTGAGAAAGGATATGAAAGCCCAGAAAGCCTTCAGAAAGCCCAGAGTGAACACTTAGTATCTGAACTCTTCGGCCTTAGTATCTGGGCTTGGTAACTTGAAAAACTAATTTCTAATTTTTCCCTTGAGAGTGGAGACCAATTTCATGTGTGTCTCTTTATACAGCTTCTAGCATAGAGACACCTGCAATTTGATGCTCAGTCATGGTTTTATTTATTTATTTTTTGAGTCAGGATCTCATTCTGTTACCCAGGCTGGAGTACAGTGGCAAGATCACGGCTCACCACAGCCTCCACCTCCTTGATGTATACAAGAAGGGCCATAAATGTTTTCTTCTCTGGGGGTTCCATAATATTGTTCAGCCATTTAGCTTCAGCCTCCCGCCTCAGCCTCCCGAGTGGCTGAGACTACAGGCACACACCACCACATCTGGCTAATTTTTTAATTTTTTTATAGAGATGAGGTCTTGCTATGTTGCCCAGACTGATCTCGAACTCCTAGGCTCAAGCAATCCTCTTGCCTTGGCCTCTCAAAGTGCTGGGATTACAGGTGTGAGCTACTGACCTCGGCTTAATAACAGCTTATTGATGATAAGCTTTCTCCTTCAAAAACAAAAACTGTAGCCCATATAGTCTCTGCACTCCAAACTCAACTGTCTCAGGGATCCTAATAAAGCCTTTCAAAAGACAATGGCAGCAAAGGAACATGGCAGAGAAGGATGTGAGTTTCTTGTCCTCTGGGTTTTCCCAGATGTTTCCCAATTGTGTTCCACATTTGCTGAGCATGGAACTGAGAGGGAAACAATGTCTCAGCACTGACCCTCCTAGTCCCTAGAAACATACCCCGAATGTAATGTGTTTTGAGGCAGAGCTTGGGGAAGGGTGTGTCCCTGATTCTCTCATTATTTATCTAATGGACACCCCTCAGGGCCTGGCTGCAGCTGTATTTTTTTCTACAGTTGTCTTTGGGATGTTTTTGTGCCTCACCCCTAACCCTCCTTCCGTCCCTGGCTCCTTTTCTTCTCCCAGGAGATAGGGAGTCTGAACTTGGAAGCCAATGTGACAGCAGATGGAGCCTTGGCCTTGGAAAAGGGACTGGCCACTCTAAAGAGTGAGATGAGGGACGTGGAGGGAGAGTTGGCAAGGAAGGAGCAGGAGTTTGACGAAGATCTGGATGCAGTGCAGATGGTGAGTTCCTCCTGCTTCCATGGGAGAGCCCTTTAAACTTGCCTGTGTGGAAGATACCTCTTCAAGGCTGGTTTGTACTTATTTTTCCTCAGGTGATTACAGAAGCCCAGAGGGTTGATACCAGAGCCAAGAATGCTGGAGTTACGATCCAAGACACACTCAACACATTGGACAGTATCCTACAACTAATGGGTATGAGGAGCATCTTTAACCCACCAGCTCCATGCTCCAGGACTTTTCCCGAGAAACTTCCCTATACCCAGTCCCAATGAGTAGGATTGCAACGTCCCTTAAGGATGTCAGGAAATTTGCATTGTTTCCAGGCCCAGATCCTTGGGGAAGGTTACTTTACACTTTCTGAATTCTGTTTTACCTTCTCTAAGATGGATCACTGAGCACCTATTGTAGTTGTGGGTGGAGATCTGTGGGTCAAAAATTGAGTGTATTCAGGCAATTTCACAGAAGACTGGACAGCTCGAAGGTCCTGCTAAGAAGTCTGACCTTGGGGGCGCAGTGGCTCACATCTGTTATCCCAGCACTTTGGGAAGCAGAGGCAAGAGGATTGCCTGAGCCCATGGATTCGAGACCAGCCTGGAAAACATGGTGAGACCTCCTGTCTACAATGCCTGCAGTTCCAGTTACTTGGAAGGCTGAGGTGGAAGGATCTCCTGAGCCCAGCATGTCAAGGCTGCAGTGGCTGTGAGCCACTCTAGTGGCTCTAGCCATCCTGGGCGACAGGGTGAGACTCCAACTCAAAAAAAAAAAAAAAAGTCTGGCCTTGATCCTGAGATGCCAGTGGACAGTTTTGAGCATCCAAACATCACACTGTATATTTCAGAAAGATCTCTTGAGTGGCTAAGTGGAGAAGAGCTTGAAGGGGGCTTAGAAGGCAGGTTGAAGCCACTTAGGATATTGTTGAAAGAATCAAGGAGAGAGATGACAGGAGCCTGCTCTAAGGCAGTAGGGTGGTGACAGGGAAGATGTAAAGGAAGATTCTCCCTGTCTTGAAGTCAAGAATCACTTCCTGATTCTGTTATTTGTTCAGTCCCAAACCAAAGATATATCTTCGATGTAACCAACTGGAGAAATTTGAACTGCCTGGGCAGATAACCCAGGAGGAATGTGAAGATAGTCTGTCCACAAGATACTGCCCGATTATAGGATAAAATGGATTCGATAGCACAGTGTGGCAGAGAATCAGGTTTCCCCACAGAGTCACTCCCAAAAGAAGACTGATTTTGATTAAAATTCTGGCTATCAAACTCTCATTTGGTCTTTTTTTAAAAGTCAAGCTTGGACTAAAACCAATGTGGAACTAGAGATTCAGGCACAGATGCCAGCGACATTCAGGAAAAGGCTTGATTCTGTTCTTCTAGTTCAGTGGAACAACTTTCAAAGCAGATTTTTCCGAAGAGTGTCATCATCACCCTGAGACCAATATTGTCTGTGTTGTTATACTCTTGGGTCTGCTTTGTGATCCAACAAGCCCCCAAGAGTAAATACTCTCTAAGTATTAAAAAAAAACTCCCCAGTTGAGACCTTAGCAGCATTGTTTAGTGTTCTTTAAAAAGGTAATGAAATTAATGGAGCCTTTAAAGAGAAAATGAGAGAGAGGGGAGAGAGGTAGGAGGAACTGTTACATATTTACTGTGTTGGGCACTCAGCCAGGGGTTTTCATGGTGTAATATCAGTTAAGTCTCCTAAAAGTCCTATGGGGTGGGCTTTTGCATTTTAATTTAATCTAATATTTAATTTTTAAAAATAGAGACAGGGTCTCAGGATGTTGCCCAGGCTGGTCTCGAACTACTGGCCTCAAGCGATCCTCCTGCTGCGGCCTCCCAAAGTGCTAGGATTGCAGGCATGAGACACTGTGCCTGGCTGGGTCTTATTATTTTTATGATTTTATTTCACAGAGGAATGAACTGAGCCACAGAGAGGTTAGCAATGCCCTGCAGGTCACCTAGAACATTGTGGAGGAGGGAAGATTCGAACTGAGATCTTTTTGTCCCCAGCGCTCCTGTTCTTTCCTAGTAGCTCATGCTGCCTCTCCATGGGCATGCTTTGTTCCCAAGCTTAACTTTCTCTGCATGCCATAAAACCCTAAATTCTCCCCTGCTCCCAGGTGGAGGTTATATCCATTGGATCAACTTTTTTATTATGGCATTGTTTCTACTCTGTGTGCTCACCTGAATCCTGGAACAATAACAGATTAATTGCTCTAGTTCTAATAAACTCAAGTAGTCAAATAGTATCACTGCAACTCAGAAAATGTGAGGCAACTTGACCTTGAGTTTGAGTTTGAGTAGACCAAGAGCCACTCCAGCCTTTTTGAACTAAGTGGGTCTGGCCAGGTGCCCTTCATGCTGACATTAGTTTTGGATCGTTTATGGGTAAAATGCACCTGAACAAATGTAGTTACATTTTATATTGGAAATTAACTACTCTCTAGCCAGATTCCCATTGCTCTAGGCCAGAATGAAGTCTTACATCATTCCAGCTAACAGCTGGAATCCATCCCCCAAATAGCAAAGCATACCTTGGCCTCTGTAAACCCTGAAGATCAGTCAGTTTCTAAAGGTCTTCTAATAGAAAACAGCAAGATATTTCCTAAGGGTGGTTCAGAAAGCATCATTTGGAGTTGACTCTAATCCTAGGGATGATCTGTGTTAGGCAGACAGCTTGGATATGCTCAGTCCCCTGTGACCTTCAGTTTCATCTTTGCAGAGCATGAACTATTGACTCCAACACAAAAGGGGAAATGCAGACTTCATATTGCTCAACTGTAGAGCTCAGAGTCTTGAGCAGGGTTGTTTATAACCAAGTAACTAGGCTAGTGCTCTCAGAACTTTTTCTAGATTATTTCTAATTTAAAATAAGCTTTTTTTTTTTTTTTGAGTTGGAGTCTCATTCTGTCGCCCAGGCTGGCGTGCAGTGGCATGCTCATGGCCACTGCAGCCTCAACCTGTTGAGGCAATCCTTCCGCCTCAGCCTTCCAAGTATCTGGAACCACAGGCGGGTGCCACCATGCCTGGCTACATTTCTGATTTATTGTAGGAACGAGGTCTTGCCATGTTGCCCAGGCTGGTCTCGAACCCCTGGGCTCAGGCAATCCTCTCACTTCCACCTCCCAAAGTGCTGGCATTACAGGCTTGAGCCACTGCACTTGGCCTAAAGAGTACACGTATTCAAGATCTAACCACAGCTTTTCTATGTTAACTTCTGTCTCATTCCCTCAAATAGACCAGCCTGGCAGTGTGAATGAAGAGGGGCTGATCTTATTGGAGCAGAAACTTTCCCGAGCCAAAGCCCAGATCAATAGCCAACTGCGGCCCTTGATGTCAGAGCTGGAAGAGAGGGCACGTCGGCAGAGGGGCCACCTCCATTTGCTGGAGACGAACATAGATGGGATTCTGGCTGATGTGAAGAACCTGGAGAACATCAGGGACAACCTGCCCCCAGGCTGCTACAATACCCAGGCTCTGGAACAACAGTGAAGCTGCCATGGAGACTTCTCAACTGTGGTTCTTGGGACACAGACCTCAGGGCTCGGGTACCATCTCATGTGGGTGGGTGGAATGAAGACATTTGAACATGTTGAATGGGTGTGCTCAGGTCAACTGAATCTGACCCTGTCCCTGAGATTGTGGCCAGGTTGGTGTCTTTTAGCACCAGGATGACTCTACTTGCTTTCTGGTGCTGGGCAATGAGGCAGATGGCACTGGGTGTGAAACTGACCAAGAACCTGGACCCCCAAAGGAGGCTGGTTAGAAGGACTACCTGCACGGGCAGATGTTTGGCTCAGAATAATCATAAATGAAGTGCTGGAATGTGGACAAGGGCTGTTGGGTTATAGTCAACTTATTCTTCGAGTAATGTGACTAAAGGAAAACTTTTTTACTTTGCCCAGGCATAAAATTCTTCCTAATGTCAGAGTGAAATCCAGTGACACTGTGGCCAGTAAAATACTGCTGCCTCGTATTGCCCACCACAAGCTTCTTGCCAATCAGTTCCTCCTACTTACCAGCCAGTACGTGAACCTGTTTTCCACGTTCAAGCTGCGAGAAGCAAACCACGCTGGGGGAGGAGCCATGGTGCCTGCTGGCACCTGTCGCCTTTGAGGTCTGGGTCTAAGAGTGACGTCCTTTCTCTGAATGATGCCATTGCAACTTAGAAACTGCATTTTTATTAAAGCATTTCGTACCAGCAAACATTGGGAAGGCATTTACTTTTAGGTTTCAAAGTGTTAGAAAAGTGTGGCTTGGGCATTGGAAGAGGTGAAATGATCTAGATTTGTTGATACTAATTCAATCCCAGTTTCAAACACTAAAAATCATATGCATCTATGTATTTTATCTTTTGTTTTCTCTTTCCCCAAGTGCCTCCCCCTTGGCAGCGAATGTTCCTACCCATGGTTGAACTTGGTAGAATCCATTCTTCCATCCATCCTTTCATCCAACATATATTTATTGAGTGCCTACTGTGTGCCAGGGTCTGGCAGTACAGTGCTGACATAGTCTCTGTCCTTATACAGTTGGTTGTATAGTGAGAAAGACAAACATTTAAAAAAATAAATGTCAACTTACAAAACTTGTTTATCACAAGTGGTGTTTATTGCAATAACCCCTTGGTTTGGAACCTTTTGGCTGAACAGAACATCTGTTGCAACCCTCCCACTGGGGCGCTGAGTTTCGGCAAAGCTGAGAGAGCTCTGATTGTGCACATTTCTTCGCATTCCAGCTGTCACTCCACCCCTTTCTACAACTGATTGCAACAGACTGTTGAGTCATGAAAACACCAGTGGGAATTGCTGGAGAAACCAGAGGCACGTCCACCTCTGCTCAGAAGCTCTGGTGCTGCCTCACTTCTGTATTTCCGTGACTTTTCGTGGATGTGTTTTTAAATCAAGAACAATTTTTCGATTTCTGGCGTCCGTTTCTGATTGACTAAACTCTAAGCCCAAGGTGGAAGTAGCAAAGCAATGGCAATGAAATTGCCATGGAAATGGCTCCTACCGTTGGCATCTTCAGCTCCTATTTCTCAACACCTTATATTGCCCTTTCCAACCATGAGAGCATTTTATGAAAGTTCACTGATGCTGTCTCATAAGATGAAGATTTAGTTCTAGAACAACCCAAACTGGGTGGGGGATACAATTGATATCCTTATCTCTTTTCATCAGCTATAAAATAAAGATAAAATTAATCATTTTTGTACATATTCTGCTTTTTAATAACTTAAAATGTAATAAATAATAACCTGAATTGGTCATCTACCCAAGTGACTGAGGAAAGGATTCTGCTTGTTTACATCGATTCCCAAAATTTGGTAGGTCTGATCACTTGGTTTCTCTTCTGTGAAATAAATGAATTTATAATCCTGTCTTGCTGTACTCAATCACCCATCCTATAAATCTCTCGCTGTAATTAACTACTAGTGCCTGGAAAATGTATGTGTATTAATTAAATTAACTGCTATCTCCAAAGACCTAAAAATATGCAATAACTCAAACACAATAGACTTGATCTTGTAACAGACTGGGTAGGGAACAGGCAGAGTGGCTCTCCACTTAGTCATGTCTGAGGCCCGGCCATTTATAACATGTGGCTTCTAAGGTTGCCTGAGGGGTGTGGTGGGAATGTCTTCATTCCAGCTGGGTAGAAAGGGAAAAAAACATGAAAGAAAGAGACACCTGGAAGGGTCTCTTATTTTGTGGTCCAAAACCCAGTATTATGGTCACATCTAACTTGCAAGGAGTCTGAAAGAGTCCCTTGATGGGAAGCCACTTCTCAGTGACAGGTCTACACTATGAAAGGGGAGATTGTATTGCTGGTGATGGGATGCCTCTGTCAAGTATAGGATTAGAAAGTACATATTCTAGGAAACTTAATGAGGGATCCCATGAGTTAATAATCATAGCACATGCAATCAGAAAAGATTCCTTATGAAATAGCTTGCTAAGAAAGTAACAAAACTAGCTGGACTCGGTGGCTCAGCCTGTAATCCCGTGCTTTGGGAGGCTGAGGTGAGTGGATTGCCTGAGCCCGTGGGTTCGAGACCCGCCTGGGCAACTTGGCGAGACCTCAGCTCTACAATAAATCAAAAAATTAGCCAGGTGTGGTAGCACGCGCCTGTAGTTCCAGTTACTTGGAAGGCTGAGGCAGAAGGATCGCCGGAGCCCAGCAGGTCGAGGCGTTGAGGCTGCAGTGGCCGGGAGCAGCCACTGCACTCCAGAGTGAGACTTCAACTCAAAAAAAAAAGTACAAAACTGTCTTCCCTGACAAATGGGAGCTGATACCTGGGTAGAGATGAGGAATAGAAAAGTGACTCAGGGGGTTCCCTTGGTATAGAAATAATTCTCTCCTTTCTGAGGGACTGACAAATGACCCATAAGAAGACAAAAGGGGATGTGGCTTAGCGACGGCTTACCCAGGACCCAGTTCCCCTCAGCCAGTCTTTTACCTGACCCTGCCAAAAGAGAAGGGAGCTTTCCTCACTGGTATGTGCAATGTATGGTGAAAGCTTTCTTGCATTTCCCCTCTGAGAGATTTCTGATTAATTGCACTGTTGGCAAACTCTTACACACATCATCTACATGAGCTCTCAGGGATTTCTGTTAGGAGAGGGAGGTAGAAATGAAACTGCCCATAGACCATAACCTCTCAACAGATGTATTTCTTGTCTTATCCCAGGATGTGGTTTCTTCTCAGTACTCTTGGGAGTCTGGAGAAGAGGATAAGAAGACACTCAGTACTGTCCAATGTTTGGGACAAGTCTCAAGGACCAGGAATGTTTATCACGTCTTCTTTTAATGTTCTTCATGGTCATGGGAATGTTATGGATTCCTGCTGTGTTTCCATTTTCCCACTTGTGAAACACAGATTAGAATTTATCTCTGCTTTCTTTATACTAGGGGCTATGTGGTACGTCCTAGGAAATCCCAAGAGCTGAAGCTTATTTGTGTGCTTTACTTCTTAAGGGAAGAAAAGTGTATACATGTGTATGTTAATTTGTATTTAGTATATACATTTTATAAGCCAGTACCAGTCAGTAAATTAAACCAGTGTTTATACTCCCTTTTAAACAAGCTCTCATCATTACACACTCTCAGGACAGAGGGTAAAAAAGCTGTGCTTAGCTTTGTGAATAAAACAGCAAATGTAAACACAAGTAATCTATTTACAAGCATATTGAGATTATTAAGATGTGCCACAAAACCCACATGGATACACACAAAGCTGGCTAATTTGAATTTTAAACAAAGAAAAAAAAAACCAAAACAAAACAACTAAGAACCCTAAGATCCAAATGATTTTTTGAAAAAAATTAATCCATGCTCATGGATAGGAAGAATCAACATTGTTAAAATGTCCATCCTAGCCGGGCTCGGTGGCTCAGCCTATAATACCACGCTTTGGGAGGCTGAGGTGAGTGGATTGCCTGAGAGCGCGGGTTCGAGACCCGCCTGGGCAAGCGAGACCTCATCTCTACAATAAATCAAAAACTAGCAGGGCGTGGTAGCACACGCCTGTAGTTCCAGCTACTTGGAAGGCTGAGGCGGAAGGATCGCCAGAGCCCAGCAGGTCGAGTCTGTGGTGACCGGGAGTGTGCCACTTCACTCCAGTCTGGGCGACAGAGTGAGACTCCAACTCAAAAAAAAAAAAAAAAATTAACTGGGTGTGGTGGAGCACGTCTGTGATTCTGGCTACTTGGAAGCCTGAGGTGGAAGGAT
>CAUYQG010062819.1:0-14299 GCA_963574415.1 Tarsius wallacei | reverse complement strand
TATCAGGGATAGATGGAGGCAGGTAACTCAAAGCTCAGGATTTACGTCAAATTGTGTATAAATAGAAGTTTGTAGTCTATTCAGCAATACATATCTATGCTTGGTTTAATATCAGAATATAATCAACCCCCCACACTTCCTGCTCCCCTGCCAAAAAAATAAAAATAAACTAGTAACATCTGTATCCCTGATTGCTGCGCTTGGTTTACCTTGTGGTTTAAGTTCTCTCTCTTGCCCAGCACATACCTCTTGCGGTTTGCATATCTATTTTTTTTTTTTCTGAGTCAGAGTCTCACTCTGTTGCCCAGGCTAGAGTGCAGTGGCACACTCACAGCCACCGCAGCCTCAACCTGCTGGGCTTAGGTGATCCTTCTGCCTCAGCCTTCCCAGTAGTTGGAACTGTAGAGGCATGTGCCACCATGCCCAGCTAATTTTTTGATTTTTTTTTATAGAGATGAGGTCTCACCATGTTGCCTAGTCTGGTCTCAAACCTGTGTGCTCAGGGCAATCTTCTCGCCTCTGCCTCCCAAAGTGCTGGGATTACAGGTGTGAGCCTCTGTGCCCAGCTGCATATCTAAATTTGAAATTGTTTGAACCAAAAATAACTTTTTCCATAAGTATTTAATGTTTGCCTTTTTAAAAAAAAACCTCTGTATTAGAGAACAAAAAAATTAAAAAGTAAGTCAAGAAAACGAGATAAAGACTGGACTCCAGGAAGCTTCTTTTCAGATCATCACTCCTGGAGTAATTTTAAAATAGACACAGCAAGAATCTGCCTTGCTGGCCTACACCAGCAAGCAAGTCCAGGTGCGCCATCTACTGCTGGTCAACTCCCAGAAACACTTGTGTGGCTTAAGCCCCTCCTGGCAACTGGTCAGTTTTTCTTTTTGTTCTTTTTTTAATAGCAACAAATTTCTGCATAAAGTTACAGTTTACTCAGGCAAGCCTTAATTGTCTTCATTAATGTTGAGAAGCAGTGATACATACAATCAAGAATACACAAATATGTCTTTGAGGGAGATGTTTTTGTGATAATAGTCACCTGTATCTATCTGGTCCAGTCAGGAGATAGAAGAGACACAATGTGTTAAACAGGGGTGTTTAATATAAAGAATTATTAAATTCGAATACAAGAGTAACTGTAAAGAAAACTAGAGCTGAGGGAGAGTACCCATGGAAGGACAAACTTGGAAGGGGATCCCCTCACCAGAGGTGGAGTTTGGACCTTGGTGGAAAAGGTGTAGTTTAGCCCTCTGGATAGCAGAGAAGTTTGCTGGTTTGCAAATGCTGATCAAGCCAGAAGCAACCCTCCAGAGTACAGACGGGGCATAGGCAGTCAGCAGCTGGTATCATGACATGCAGAGGGACAGATGGAACCCAGTAGGAACCTTCTGTGCTGCAGGTGAGGAATGCTTGTGGGCCTGCAAAGGGAATCAGGGAGCCAGCTTATGGCTCTGGTTTCCACATCCACAGGCCTCAGGAAAGTTATTGCCAGGCTATAGGATGAGGCTTCAAGGTTACTGAGGGCCTACACCTTCTGGGAACATGGCTGGACAGAGAGCCCTTTCTTCCTGCGGTGTCCCTCCAGCACCCTCTAATAAGAAAGTTTAAGGAGAGATGCTTAAAGGAATTCTGTCTGCTATATTGTATATATTGAAGAGTGAACTTGGAGCTGAGAGGCAGTAAAGTGATAACTTAGTTACGCAGGGGAGACTCTGATGCTTTGAGCATTTGTAGTATATTCCAGAATAAAATAAATCTACATATATGCGTATTCATCCCTTCCATGCTTTATGCAAAGGTCAGTCTTTCTTACCTTTTACATTGTTTCAAGAACAGGCCATCTCTTACAGAGTCAGACATTTCCGCATACCTAGTAATTTCCACTTTACCCACAAGGATTTTTCTTCTGTAATAAACAAAGGATCCTCTCTAGTTGGTGTCTTAGTCAGTGTTGTGCTGCTGTAGCAGAATACCACAGACTGGGAAATTTATAATGAACAGAAATGTATTGGCTCATGGTTCTGGAGGCTGGGAAGTCCAATAGCAAGGTGCCATCATCTGACAAGGGCTTTCTTGCTGTGTCATCACATGCCAGAAGGCGAGAGGGCAAGAGAGGATCCAACTCGCCCTTTCATAACAGCATTATCCACCTGTGGGGGCAGAGCCTAGTGAGCTCTTAAAGGCTCTGCCTCTGAATACTGTTACATTGGCAATGAAATTTCAATATGAGTTTTGGAGGGGGACATTCAAATTATAGCAGTTGGTGAAATAATGAAAAAAGTTATCCTTAAAATGATTTTCTTCTATTTTTAATATTACTGGTAGAAATCTTTTTAAGTCAGAAAGATATGATGGAAATTTAAATCACCAATTAATACCTAAGGCTGCTGAGTGTTAGCATTGTAGTGTACTCCATTCTAATCATGTGCGGGTGTGTGTATCTGTTTAATAGATTTTTCCTTCAGCTTTTTTCCCCCATGCAGCATTGTATTGTGGGTATCTTCCCATACCACTAAATTTTCAAAACTGTTTTTAATGGATGCGTGGTATTGCCTTGAATAGATGAGCCACATTTTCAGTTTGTCTAACTTTCCCAATTGTTGGACATTCAGATTGTTTTATATTTTTCCTGTTATACACAGCACTGCAGTGAACATGTGTGTAAATCTTTGTATATATCTCTGAGTAATTACCCAGAAAAAAATATCAAAACATGGCAATGTGGCTTATTCATAATGTAGTTCTAAAACAAAATTGAATTTTGTAGTTAAAATATTTTACATAATTTTTTTTTTTTTTACTTTTGTCTGCCAAGCAGGCCTTAAACTCCATTTGATGAGACGTTTTATGTAACTTATCCTAAAACGTTTTCTTCCAGCATTCGAGTTTCTACCTGGAACAGACTGAACTACCTGAAGAATGGTGTGCTAAAGTCTGCCTTAAAATCTGCCATGGCCCATGACCCCATCTCCCCAGTGCTCTCCGATCCTCATTTGGACACCATGGACCAGCGGCTCCTGAGTGTCCTGGCCACCGTGAAGCAGTGCACTGACCAGTTTGGGATGGATACTGTACTGGTGGAAGACAGGATGCCTCTCTCCCACTTGTAATTCTCAACACAAAATAAGTGAAACTTCTTTTTACAAAGATAGAGAAACAGCACAATCAATTCCAAATGGTATGAGATGGGTTAGAAATGGCCAGCAGCAAGTTCTGGTGACAGGAGACAGGGTGGCCTTGGATGTCTTTGGCGTTTTCTGTAGTAGAAGCTAAAGCACAGACCACATGTTTCAAAGCACGGAGATGTTCCTGGCAAGTCACCTGGCTTCCTCGGCAGTTGCCCATCAAGCATTGGGCATCATGGTTTGGTCAGTCCTAACTCCCATGCCAAAGGACAAACAGGTGTGATGCTTGGATAGGCGAATGCTGGGATAGGTTCTGGAGTGTGTGTTTTGAGTTGAGCCTTGCAGTCCTTTCTCCACACCTGTGGATTTTGTGGAAACACTTTGCAATCTCTTGTGTCTTTTTTTTTTTACCAGGACTAGTTAAATCGGAAAGCTTACTGCCTCCTACGGAGTGGCAGCAAATAAAACCTTGCATTCCATTGAGCCAAAATAGCACGTTCTGTTGGAGGGATACATTCTTAAGATAGAAGGAGGGAAGGGCAAAAGCAGGAAGATGTTGGGCTTTTAAGCAATTGGGTAGGGAGGGAAGAAGAGAGAGACCCACTTGGTAGAACCGGAATCAGGGAGATGATTGAATTAGTGCAAAACAGGTTCTGGTGTATTTAGGTTTTCAAGATGTATGGAAAGCAAACATGACTTTGCACCTAAGTAAAATCTGCATTTTCAAAATTGTGTCCCAATTAGCCAAAATGTTGTCTAGAGGAAATACTGTTACAGTATAAGCATGACTCTGTTATAGAGACTAATTTATTTTTACATTTTGTCTAAAGCAGACAAATCCTTTCCAAACTAACAAAGCAAATTGAGGTAATACCTTGCATAAGAATCAGGTGGCCTGTGGTCTCTGCCTTCCTCATTTCTCTTCTGAAATGAATTTCCACCTCTGCCTGTAAGGTGGAAAGTTTATCTGGTCGTTGAAGCTGCCATTCCCAAGAGATGGGCAGCCCCACGTGTGTCCTTGTGAGAAAAGGCAACTGACTCCAACAGAGGAGAGTGTGCACCCTACTGGGTGATTTGGGTCATGCAGAAGACTGGAAACAAAGATTTTAAGCCTGTGAGCCTTGAAATTAAGAAGGTTATTAGGAAGAGCCTTAAGATTTTGATTCATGTCAAATCCTAATTCCATCACTGAGTCTCGTTTGGAGTTCTGAACCCATGATGCAGTATTATGCTTGTCTCTCCTCTTAGCACTCTCAAATTTCAGGCTGCTAAAACACAGTTTTAGTTCTGTGTTCTGGCAGTGATTTTGCCATGTAAGCAGTTGCAGTGAAACAGGGCCTGAGGAGGACAGGCCTGCTGTACCCACCCACCTGCAGGTGCAGAGCTGTGTGCTGCTCTTCTGCCTCTTGTCAAGGTGCTGCTCCGGTTTTGCACTTCTGTCAAGTGGAAACTCATGTTTAAACAGTGTGGTCGAACCCATTTAATGCCAGCCATTGGGGACTGGTTTTAAGTAACCAGTCTTTCAAAAAACAGCTTTAGAATTTATGCCCGATTCTCCTGCGTCGAAAGATAACTGAGGAACCTGTAACCACTTTAAAATGGCATGCAATTAGGAGACTTTGGTACTTCTTACATGCATTTTGAGATGGACACATCACTGAATTATGAAAGGGGTATTGAATTTAAGACAGGCAGTAGTACAAAACACAGAATTAATGTTAAAAAGAGGCATTGATTTCGTTTTTAAGGCTACTTGTTGTTGCAGGTCTAGTGAAATGCACAGTTCATATGAGTACACCTGGGTTGGTGCTCACCCACAGGCTTCTGGGAGTCAGCTGGCAGGGGACACTGAGAAGGATGGCACTCTGCTGTCCTTAGTAAACGGTAGCTGAGCTACATTATGGATTCGTGATTGTTTCGACACATTATGCCTTTAGTATGTCACACTGAAATGAATAGGAACTACTCTGGAACCGAGAAGTTCATTCATAACATTGAAGTTAGAAGATTCTGTTAAGGAAAAACGCAGGTGGGAAAGCTGCTTTGAAAAATGCCTCATCCTTTCTTCAAAGTGTTTGCAGAAAACCTATGATTTTGTCCCCTTTTTGCTGTTTTCAAGCTCCTGGTCTAAAAAGGTATTCTGACCCACTGTTAGAATTAAGCCAATAGAGGGGCATGACATGGCACTGCGATCAGCAATTTATGTTCTAAATCAGGACTGTAGTGAGCTGGAAAAGTATGCTTAGGCAAAGCTTGGAGAATCAGCCATAAGCTTACAGCCCTACAATTCAGAAACACTAAATTCTGACTGAAAAAAGAGGTGGATTTTTAAATTTTTATTTTTGAAATTTTGTACCACTGTCCTCTTTGGGATTTATTTATCAGAATGAATTTAGGGCTGTTACAGGCAAACCAATGGAGAGCCCTTGTCAGGTGTGCCTACCCGACACCCAGAGGCAGATGTGGAGACACAGTGATACTATCAAAACCAGGGAAATCAGAACTAACTGCCATTCCCTGTCCTCCTCCCACTTCTTGAAAAGGTTTATTCTGAAGTTTGAGTGGGGAACTTTAGGTATTGTGGACTTTAATATGAGGCTGCATTGTGGGTTTGGAGAGGGGTAAAAATAACTTCCTGTGTAAAACTAATAGGATCTGATTTGCTCAGAGTATTGTTCAAAACTGTATTAATAAGGCATTTATCCCTGTTTGCTCTCAGGGTTAATATGCCAAATGAAATTTACGAAGGAAATGGAAAAATTCAGGTATATCCCTGCACATTATTTTGGGAAAGATGAATCTTATACATGGCAATGTTTCAATGTCTCCTGAAGCCAGCATTGTCTTCCAAAGAAATCCATTTTTCTTTCCCTAAAAAAAAATGCTTTGGCCTCCCCTTCCCATCCATCATATTCCTTCAGCTTTACCTTCACCCACGTATTCACTGACCAGTAGATGACCATACTTCAGTGATGGTAACACAGCATCTGTGTTTCATCACAGCACTCTTATGAGTCATCCTGTGAGCTCGAGCTTCAGGAAACAGGAGTGATGGCATATGTGTGTATATAGTCGTAATATGTATCCTAGCAAGAAAAACATATTTATTTTGACACGGGGGACACTGACTTGCAGAGGTACTTGCAGTCAGTGAAAGGTTCTCAGTCTCTGAGAGTGAGCCCTGAGTGACAGAAAGACCAGTCATTCAGCAGACAGCTCCTGGGCAGCTCTGCCGGCGCCGGCTAGGCACACTGGAGAGCCAGGCAGGCCTGACCTGGGAAATCGATTCTACAGAGGAAGGCCGGTTTTCTCCCTTCAGCTCCTCAAGTCTGTGTGGCGAGGAGGTAGGGTCTGGGTTCTGTGTCGTCACACTTTTTTAGGAATGAAGGTGTTTTTCATAAACGCAAAATGTTAGAAAAAACTGGGACTAGCTCACTGGGAAGCTAATTTATTTGTTTGAATGGGAGGTGTAGGAGCCACGACCCTCTGTTTTGATATGCCAGGGGTTTCCTCTCGGAGCTGTTGCACCAACAGAGGTTGTGCTTGGTAAGACACCAGATGAAGACAGACACGCATCTAAATTTCTAATGTGTTCTGTGGGTTTCAATTCTGAAAAAAGAAAGTGAATAAAGATTTTAATAAATATTGATGTATCATCTTTTCCTCTTAATCTTTTTTTCCCCCTTTCAGGGTATCTCCAGTGTTTCTTATTCTGATTTCCTCCCTGCTTTGCTGGGGGCAGAAGATTACATCTTTTGCACCCACTTGAACTTCCACAGGGATTGTTTCATAGGGTCTGATGAATGAGGCCTTTACATTTCCTCGCCAGTCTTCAAAAGGTTCATACCAGGTTGTTCCTGGACCGACGTTTCCCATAGGATGGTTCGGAGGTGATCTGGGTGTACTTAGTAGCTAAGTCCATCCTTGCAGCTTCCTTAGAGGTGAGGGATGACGCATCCTCAAGAACCTGTCAGGATAGCACCATTCGGGCAGAAAGAGAAGGCCCGCTGCCCTGGCTATAATCCTTAGGATGCCCGGATTTTAACCTTTGAAATGGAAATCCAGCATCATAAACCTCAGACAGCTGAGCAGAGTTCTTAAAGATTTGTATTTTATTTACAGCATATCTGTGCTGGTTTTTGTCATTTGTGCTTGAATCCATGTGGGAGGCTGAAGCCTGGTCCAGGTGTCTCACTGCCTCGGCCCACGCAGATCCTTTTCCAGGCTGGATTTCTGGATTCATCTGCTTCTCAAGCAAATCACAACTGGCATTAGAACCTGGGCCGGGCTCGGTGGCTCAGCCTGTAATCCCAGCACTTTGGGAGGCTGAGGCCGCGCCTGAGCCGCGGGTTGGAGACCCACCTGGGCAACTTGGCGAGACCTCATCTCTACAATAAATCAAAAATTAGCTGGGCATGGTAGCACGCACCTGTAGTTCCAGCTACTTGGAAGGCTGAGGCAGAAGGATCGCCAGAGCCCAGTAGGTCGAGGCTGCGGTGGCCGGGAGCGGCCACTGCACTCCATTCTGGGCCACAGAGTGAGACTCCAACTCGGGGGGGAAAAAAAAAAAAGAATCTGGAAAAGGCCATCTGGAGTAGGAAGGGCAGGCTTGTATTATTGGGTGATTTTACCCACTGTGCTTGCCTATAAAACCGATTTACAGAGCCCGCATTTTGTAAAATAGACAATGGTCATAACCACTTGCTTTCCATGGGCAGGGTTTTGTAAGGCAAGTTGCAGTGTAAATCCCAGGTAATAATGGCATTAAATCACAATTTGTGAATGTTCAGTCTTCAGTCGATGTTTGGGCATTCATTGTCCTGCGAGCTGCAGATGCCACTGAAATGAGCGACTGTCCCTTCCCTCATAGCCAACTATAGTCTAGCCTGCAGAAGAGAACTTGTGAGGCACCTAATGCCTCAGGAATGATGTAAATTCATTACAGTGGAAATAATGATCAGGAAAGGATTTGGGGAGCCGATGGGAGTTAGCAATAACTACACTGAAGAAGGGGAGATTGACCCAGGCTTGGTAAGTGGTGTGGGTAGGGCCCCTGACTCCAGAAACGCAGAGCTGTGTGCTTAGAAGATGCAGAGGCCCTTGGGCCTGTACTCGGTTTCCACACCTGGATCACTAGAAATATCCCCTCAGGGTTTCCCGTGGCCTGCCTTTGTCAGGAAACTCAAGGCCCTGTCTCGAGAGGACATTGTTGGTCCATTGTGGCATAGATATTAAAGGAACCACTGGCATATAGATGAGCTGGGAAAGTCATGTTTTCAGAGTTTGTTCTTCACACAGGTTTGTTGATTTAGAGATGGAGACTTGCTTTTTCATTCAGAGATTGTTTTTAAAGCAGGTGGTGCTGCCTGCCTTCAGCAGGGTCAGGAAGATGTCTATTGTAAAGCCAGGTCCCATTCAGATGACCCTGGTAAAGGTGTTGTGTGCCCATTTTCCCTTAGAAATACTTTTTTAACGTGCAGGGTTTGATTCAGAAGGGCTAGGGCCCGGGATTTTGCATTTCTAACAAGCTTCTGGGTGATGACGGTGTTGGGATCCTGGGCCCACACTTGAGTAGCCCTGTGCTTGCTGAGGAATTAAAGCTGCCAGCGGTTCTCATAACAGCCTCTAGATGTCCCCATCTTCCCGGGGATTCTGTCCCAACAGCTTGCAACCAGCTGCCTCCAAGCCCTGAGACTGGGCTGAGGCGGAAGGATTGCCTAAGCCCAGCAGGTTGAGACTGCGGCAGCCGTGAGCATGCCAGCCTGGGCGGCAAAGAGTGAGACTCCAACTCAAAAAAAAAAAAAAAAAAAAAAAAAAATGCTGGAGATGTGTCTAGAAACTGGTATTTGAATTCATTGTTTCTATGTGGGACTTTTTGCTGGTAAAAATGTTTACCTCTTTTTTAGGAAAAAAAGAATACTTTGAAATCAAGTTGGTTGTTTAAGAACTTCCCAGCTACCTACTTATTTACCATGAAATGCTAAATCCAAATCAGAACAGCTCAGATATTAGCAGTTAGCCCTACATGAAAATTACAATTAGAGAGAAAATTCTTTCCACAAGGCTGTGAAATGTGGATTGTGACAATAGCTATTATTACTAGTAGTTTTATCATCATAAGGTCACCCATAAACTTCACCAGCATTAACTAAGGTCTGGCATCCACGCCTCCTGTGTAAACCACCCAGAGCCTCCTGCAGGGCTTGGCTTATGAAATAAAAACTTGAACATGTATTGAGTGTTTATGATGCACACTCACTGAATGAGCTCATTTAATCTTCCCAGCATTCCTGAGGTAACTTTTATTACCCCTATTTTACAAGTGGGGAAATTGAGGCATGGGGCAGCTAAGTAACACCCAAGGCTACACAAATAGAAAATGGTCGGCACCCTCAACTGAGCACTATACTAGACTGCCATTCACACTCAAACAACATTTGTCGGGTGAGCTAATGTTTTCAAATAAACACGATGGCATACACACTGTTCACCATCCTCTGCAGGATTCCCCAAGCTTGATGCACTTAACGCTATACCGGTGCCATGGCCGCCGCTCTATGAAGAGTTTTGTTCAAGTTTGACATCAGTTTGAGTGGCTGAGACACAATATACAAATACAGCATTGCTTTTCAACTTAACCCTCCTGGTGACCTGATAGAGGTGCTTATCTGGTTTCTGTTTGAATGAAAGGCAGTGGCAGATTTGGTGGGCTGCTGGGATGGCATAGACCTGGCAGGGAGTGTGATTTCAGACACTAGGATAACCAGAGTCCATTTTCCTGTGACATTTGTGAGACATGGCACTAGGATTCATCTGTCTGCAGAGTCCAACCTCAAAGCCACTAAACATATGACAGCCAAGTCCCCTGATGTCTAGACAGCAGTTTTCTCCTAGGGCAAGAAGGCTTTTCGGCCACTGGCTTTAGTAATGGGTGGTTTGGAAACCTGCATTAAGCTCTTCTGAAGTCTAACGACCTTGTACCGTGCTCCAGTGCTGAAGAAGAGGCCCTGAGTCTTCTACCCGCATCTGATTGGCTACTCAGAGCCACAAGCACTTGAAATTTGCACACCTAGCCAAGAGAGTGCACACAGTACTTAGCCTAACTTTTTTAAATATACGATGTATAATTACATTGACGTGAGACCTTATGATTTACCCATGACTCTGGGGGTTTCCAAAACCCAAATACCTCCAGGCTGGGGCAGGTCAGCTTCTGCTTGCTTTGGTGGCTCCCAGCTGTGGAAGGAAACCTCCTGGTTATTTGCCCAGTTTCATTTCCCCCTGTTGAGAGGCCAGGACGACCTCGGCCTACAGGCTCGCTGCTGCGCCGTCGATCCCTTCCAGGGCCTCTTCAGCTGGCATCCTGGCCAACAGGACGCTGCTGGCTGAGACGTTTCCCCGGCTTCGTCTACCCGGCTGGCAGGAAGTTGATCTGCAGGCATGAGGCAGGGCGCCAAAGGGCATCCTTATTTGGTAGGCCTCTGATGGGCCACCAGAGCTGTCGGAAAGTCCTAGTGGAGTAATGGACAGTGGCCATTTTAAGGCCTGATTTCACCTCCTTCGCAACCAAAACTAACCACACTGCGGAATAGACTGCTTCCTGGAAGCCAGTGGAGTGGACCGGGCGTCACTGCCTGACTGGGTCCTCATGCCTGCTGCACAGAGAGCCCATTCAACAAGACAGCAGCAGCCTTGACAGTAAAGAAAGAGTTTAGTTATCTCAAGGCAGCCAAATAGGAGACGGGAGATATTTCTCAAATCCTCTCCGAGAATTTTTAGGCTTGGTTTTTTAAATTTGGCAGGCAGGGCCTAGGGAATGGGCACTGTTGATTGGTTGGGGATGAAGTCATGCAGGTCTGGAAACCCAGTCAGTGCGCAAAGCCCCAGCTCCTCTGCCTGGGTGAGGGATCTGGGTGGGGCCAGTGTTGGCACCAAAATGCAAAGTCTGAAAAATATCTCCAAAAGGCTTCACAATAGCAGTTGGGGAAGTTACACGACTTGCGACCCCACGTGACCTGACTCCCTGGCAGAGGGGACGGGACTAAGGCTGGTTACCATTTACCTCTGCCTACAGCTTTCCGGGAAAGTGTGCAGGAGGAGGTGGATCAAACTCCTGGATACCATCAGGGAGGCCTGCAGGGCCTAAGGCTGGTGGTTCGAGGGAAAATACATTCATCAATCTCATGGCAGCTTTTCCTGGGCGTCGGGACACGAAGGTAGTTATCAGTGACTGCTCTATTGACGCGACTGTGCATCAGCCGTCATGCAAGGAAGACAAACTTAGAAACCACAGATTTGTTCACTTTTATGTCTGCAACTTTGCAGGACTCGGGTCTTTTCCATGGCGTCTATCTTGTGGCCCTGTATCAAGTTTCTACAGGCGGCTTCACCAACCTAAAATCAAGTCTGGAGACGCCCTCCAAGACCCGCCAAGGTTCCGGCCTCGCCCGGGTCACGTGGCAAGCGGTGGCCGCCGGCGCGCTCGGCCCCCCGCCGGGCGCCATGGCAACGCCCAGCCCGGGCCCCGCCCACCTGCCCGGGACTTAAAAGGCCCTGCGCGGCCGGGCCGGAAGGACACCGCCTGGGCTTGCCATGCTGCGCCGGCCGCGGCCCCCGCTCGGGGTCTGCCTCCTGCTGCTGCTGCCGCACCTGGGCGCGGCCGGGGACCGCGGCGACGCCAGGCCGTGGGAGGGGGCGGACGAGCCGGGCTCGGCCTGGGCCTGGCGGGGCCTCCGACGCCTGCAGGAGCGGCTGAGGGCGGCCGGGGCCCTCTCCAGGCGCTACTGGGCGCTCTTCCGCTGCCAGGTGTGGCCCGACGACTGTGACGAGCGCGAGGCGGCGGCCGCGGGGCCCCCGGGTAAGACCCGTCCCCCGGCGGGACGTGCGGGGCGGGCCGGGGCCGGGGCCGGGGGGGCTGTCCCGCCCCGCCGGCCCCCGTGCTGCTCCGCCCTGCCCGGCCGCCCTCCCGGCCCTGGCGCCGCCCCGCACCTGTTCCCGCCTTGCGCCGGCTTCCCCAGTGGCTCGCGGTCACCACCCCGGGTTCCAGTCCCTGGGTGCTGCTCCTGCCCGCCTTCTGACGACCGTGGGGAGAGTCCGCTGTGGACGCCTGGCGACCGCCTTCTCCTCCCGCGCCACCGCGCTTGGGGGCAGGGCTTGAGGACGCAGAGCCCGGGCTGGAATTGGGACCCGAGTTCTGGTGCCTGCTTTTCGCTGGCAAATCGCGGTCGTGGACCACGTGGTCTGGTCGCCGTCTCACAGCTCCTCCCTTCCAGGTTGGAGCCTTCCTCTGTTGGGCCAGCAGTACCTGGATATCCTGACCACTTGGTACTGCAGCTTCCAGGGGTGCTGCGACAGTGGCGACTGCAGGATCTCCAACAACGTGACAGGTTGGACCCCCGTGGCCTCAGGGCGCTAGGGACGTGTGGGGGAGGGGAAGCCATAAGGGGAAATGGCCGGGGTGCAAGGGAACTCTCCTCATCCTGCCCAGCTTCCCCACAAGCAGAAACTGCCACAAGATTGAAGTCAGGTCTGCAGTTCCTTGAGGATCCTTGGGCAACACGTTGAACTGCTGGGTTTTCCAGAATAACACCTTCCAACAATGGAACCATGGGACACCAACTTGAGTGGTGGCAATAATAGATTTGCATTCTTCCATCTGAGAACAGAGGCCAAAGCACCAGATCCTCGTTTTTGAAGGATCAAAATACTTGAATCAGGGAAGCCCCTTTCAGCCTCTAGCTTGGTGGCCCAGGCAAACAGCTTGTTTCATGGAGTTGGGGAACCATGGGAATGCCCTGAACAAGTCACGCTGAAGACAGCGTGGGGACATTGCCACATATAGAACAGGCCCTTGGATACCACCCGGTCTAGACCGAATCATCCTCTGCTCATTACCACCTACCTTCTCACCATGTCCTCCTGCCACCCCTGGGGGCGTGTCCCAGGAGGAAGGAAGACCAATAGCTGCTGTACTTACCAGGCACTGTGTTGGGAGTTTTGCAGTAATTGACCCATGATCTGTCTTCTCCTATGACCCTTTGGGAGAGTCAGGCCAGAGTATCTTGTCTCTTTCCAAACAGAAAGTGCAGCCTCTCAGAGGGTGCCTGGAAGTGTCAAGTGAGAGAACTGACCACAATTTTTCGGTTGTGATTAAAAGTGTCCCTTTCTAACCTTCAGCCAACAAATGTCTGGGTGACTCAACACGAGTTTCTCAGTTTATCTAGGATCAGTGGGGATGCCCTTGGCTCCCCATCCTGAGAGAGAGAAAAGATTGTTCCTGATTATAAACGAATCCATATGAACCATTGCATGGACTGGAAACACCATGTGCCTGTGCATTCTTCTGTCTACCCCCGCCCCTCCAAACAAGGCACTGCTGGCCAGCTAGCTGTCTAATCAACCTCCCTCCAGTGAATTTTCTGATTAGTTCAGGGGGCTTGATTTGTATACTGCAGTTGATTTGTATTTTGGCTTTCGGACAGTGATCTTTAGCCCCAAGTACTGAACCTACCCTGCTATTTGCAAAAGTTTCCTGTTTTCCTCCAGCAGTTTTTTTGCCTAGAATTCTCCTGATCCCAGCTCTCAGTCTCCGTAAATGAGGCCTACCCCAGCTGTTAGGTCGCTTAATTGGCAAAAATGCCAATAACACAGTGTCTAAGGACAGCGGCTGGTTCAGGATGGAAGACTGGAGGAAGTCTGAGTTGGGATTGCTGCTGACTCGGGACAAGATCCGTGGTGGCAATTGGCAGGTTACCTCCCTGCCCTCCACAGGCCGCTGCTCTGCCTGGGCCTGGATTTCCAGTTCTGGCTGGGGAATCAGGAACACCCACTAGATTCCTGTCTCGCCTTTAACTTGCTGCCAGGCTCTGGGCAGTCCTTTCCAAGTCTGTTTTCTTAGTTGTGAAGATTAAATATAAAACACTTAGCACAGTTCTGAGTACAGAGAAAACAGCACAACTGTTAATTTCCCCTGCTATGTCACTGCTACCACAGCTACCTCAGTGTCTTGCAGTCGACCTTGGCCTCCCAGGGCTCCAGGATACTCCCTCTGGCCTGGCTCGAGTTAACCAACGAGTTGATCCTGAACCTGGAATGGCCCATCCCTCACCCACAGCTAGCATACACCCTCTCTGTCTCCACTGTGGCTTCTGTAGCCCTTGTCTCCAAATCCT
>CAUYQG010062816.1:0-34043 GCA_963574415.1 Tarsius wallacei | reverse complement strand
ACAGGCTGAGCCACCGAGCCTGGCTTGCCCTCTTTTCAGTGGGGGCTTCCACTCAAAATTCTGCCGGAAGAACCATTTCCACAGTTTTGGGAAGTCTGCAACTCCTGGAGCCAGAGTTCTCAAAGCATCTGTGCCTTCTCTCCCAACAGAGTGTACTACACAGTGTGAGAAAAGAAATGCTTTCTACCACACAGTATTAAAATAATCAGTTAAGGAAATGTCTTTCCTAAAGGGCTTTTTGTGTCACCTGAATTTTGAAAGATTAGGGATTCCACAACTTACAAAGAGTTTGTGTCCCAAAACCTTTGTTTCTAAGCTAGGGCTTTGGCACTCGGGCTCCCTTTCCCACAGAGAATGAGATGAAGCCTGGGGCGCCACAGGTGGACTGTAATGTTACTAATGTCCCCAGCTATAAAGTTGTATTTCTGCCCCTTGTTGAATATGCTGCCGTGGGCCCATGGGGGCGCCTTGCCACCATTTATGTTATTTCTTTGAAGCAGTTTATGCTGTGACATGTAATCCAAAGGGAACTAGTGATGATAGAAGGGCTACCCCTCCTCTCTCCCTCTTTGACTATCAAGTTCAAGGCAATCCACATTCACGTAGTCAGGGGCTAGCCAAGTGAACATCCACCAGCAGCTGGATAATGCCCAGAAACCACTGGCTAGCACCTGTTCTGAAAAGCTAACTCCTGGTTTGCTTGTTTATTTACCAGTATTTCATATATTTTTACTATAACAATCTGGCACCAAATATAGATCCCAATAAAAGCTTGACAGGATTTGGCATTTAGGTAAAAAAAAAAAAAAAAAAAAAATGCTGACAGTGCTTATAACCCTTTCAAAAAGAGTAAGAGAAAAAAAGAACAAGAAAGAGAAATTGTAAAAGGACAAGATAACAACATGGCACTATAAATAACTTTCTAGATTGGACTGAAAATTAATTTGTGTATTTCCTTTATTTTGGCTCATTTGGCAAGCTAATGAGCTGAAGGAAGAGAACTAGTTTTAACCAAACAATTCTAAATGCTTTCAGAACTTGAAAACTTTAAGCTATGAATAGATGTGATTCATTTAGCAACATAAATTACCAAAACAAGTATATAAAATATTAATAGTCGATTTTCCACTGATACCATTGAGTTGTTCAGAATTCCAGATATCAAAACTCTAAGGAAATGCTCTGTTGCAGAATCAAATCATCTTATAGGCTAAATTAAAGCAAACGCCATTACTGAGTATTACCATTAGGATAGATGTCTTTCTACCCTCTTGCAAAAATAGAAATACTCCTAGAAAAGTATTTTCACCTCTCACTCAGAAAGAAAATAATGATGGCTGTTCTCACTTCTACTTTATAAAAAATCCTACCTTTGCATTTGCTGCATCATCCCCTTCTATTACAATTATTTTCTCGAACTCCTGGGCTCAAGCAATCCTCTTGTCTTGGACTCCCAAAGTGCTGAGATTACAGGCATGAGACACCACTCCCGGCCATGTATTACAATTATGTTCTTACAGATCTTTTCTAGACGCTTTCTGAGCAAAAGCACCAAAGTGCTGGTTAACAGTATGGATACTGGGGGTCCGCAGACCAAGGTCACATTCCATGTTTGACTCCTTACCGGCTAAGTTTGCAAGAGCAAGTTATTTAAATTCTCTACACATGGAGCGTTTCATTTAAACAGGGATAATAATGAATGCCTGTCTCACAGGGTTGTAAAACTGTGTGCTTGAAATACAGCAAGGTTGTTGTTGTTGATGATGATGATGTCTTTACATCCCCAATGCACAATTCCTTGCACATAATAGATAATACACATGTTTCTTGAATGGAGTTGAATTTCCCATGTTGTCTGCCTGATGAAGTTCTACATTTTCTTTCTAGAGAAGATGACATCTGAATAAAATCTCAAAGAAAATGCGATCCTGACCACTGCTTGGCGATCCAATGGTGCTTTGTACATGTCTCTATTAGCTCTTATCCCACCAGCCAATAATGATTTGCACAACACTGCCTTCTGAAGCCTACAGCTTGCTATCAGGGAGAATAAAGTCAGCCTTTCATAAAACAGTGACCTCCTTCTTGCTTTACACCTCCAAAGCCAGGCACATGGTAGGAAAATAATAAATGCTTCTCCCAGGCTGAGCTGAAGACACCTCGAACCACTACACTGAGTCCAAAGGGAGTGGTATGCCTTCCAAAGGAAAGAGACAGCATTCATGTCAGATTCTTTCTCAAACTTCCATCTCTGTCCAGATCTCACCTCTAGCATGGAGCACTCTCCAGGCCAACCTACACTGACCCCTCCTTTTCTGAGTCCTTATAATAAAATAAGCATAATCATTCCAGGTATGTGTCAGCCTTCTTTCCTTAGATGCCCTGTGAGCTCTGTGAAGGGAGGGGTAGCTAACTATAAATTCTTTTGCACAGTACCAAGGCACATAATAGGCAGAAAACAAGTATTTGATTGCTTGACTTCATTTTATTTTCCAATGTGTACTTTTCTAGAATTATCCGATTAATCCTAACTTGATGAGAAAGATGGCTGTTGGATCTGCAAAGACTGGAAGCAAGTTCTTGTCGTCCCAGAGGTCTGAATGAGCGGGGATGTTCTTATGGCCTCCATAACTGTGTCTCTCTCTGGCCAGCACCTAATTTTTGGCATCAGTGGCTTAGCACCAGAAAACTCAACGTTTTAAACAAACAAACAAAACACAGCTCCAACCAAGTCTTTAAGGTGTTGGTAACCAACAGTTATATTTGTTCTAATTAAATAGCCTGAGAAGTAGCCCCCAAGTCCCCCAGAAAGGGGACCACAATCTCCCTTGTGATTAGATACACTGCCAAGGAAATAATTCGACCCCAAGCTACTGATAGCTGCTTACTCTCGTAAGAGCTACAGACGGACATTTTCAAGACTCAGCTAGATTCTTCTTTCCTTCACAAAGTCTATTCTTTTCGCTTTTTCATCCCAGGAGTTCCCAGTGGCCATAATAACAATCATTATAGTAAGTTCCCACCATCAGAGAATACTTTTTAACTCTTCAAAATGCTTTCACACCCAACTGCCTCATTTGACACTTGCAGCCACCCTCAAGACAGGTAGACAAGACAGACTGCCTCACTTTACAGAAGCACAAAGATCAGAGTATCCAGCCCAAGGCCACAACCAACGAACAGCCAAAGAGGGCCAAAAAACCAGCATGCCCTCCTCCTTCCTCGGTGTTCTACTTCACCGCTGACCAATGGGCTGCACTGTATTGCTCAATTTCTGTCTATATCGTGTCAGGCAAGGCAGCTGATTTGAAAGAGAGCACCCTGTGTTTCTTAAAGAGATTGGGTATCCCTGTAGAAAACCCTGCCATTCACAACCCTAGTCTTCACCGATGTATTTCACCATATTGAAGGCAAGTTGCCATCTAACATGGTTGACTGGGAGCCAATTGTGGTGTTCTAATCTTTGTTCATGCTGTCAATGTGACATATGAAAGAAATATGAACAAAGTGACAGGGGGAAAACAAAGCTTGTGGCTGGTGTGAGATACACAGACAGGGTGTTAGCCCCACACGCACTGCAACTGGGTCAAGTTAACACCTTGCTTTTCCCCCACATATGCGGTGTGGAAAAGCTATTTATAAAATGTAAAATGTTTTTAAATATTTAGGACCAAATAAGTCAATGTTGTTGGGAAACACTGACTCTGACCAGAACTCATTTACTTGCCCTAGTCCCCGTAAATAACAGAACCAAGAATTAAGACAATCCAAGACCAGGAATAATACAGATGTCCAATGCTTTTCACCCACAATTCCCAGACAGGCCTGCTTTCAGCCTACACTCTGGCTGGTGACCTGGCACAAGCAGCATGACAAAGATTTCAGGAGAGCGGCCTTGTGAATAATCTGTAGTACCAATATCACGAAAATAGCCTTCCAGAAATTACCTGACTCTGCAATTCACTTTGCTGCTTCAGGCGGAGATTCTCAGGTGTATCTGCCACTGTTGTGAAGGACTGCTTTGGATAGTGTCTGTGGAGAAATTTTTTTAAAGAACACAATTAAAATAGTGTACTACAAAACACCATTGTTTTAACACCAATTGTTTTATCTTTCCCCTCTGTCACAGTGGATGCGGGACTTGTTCTCTTGGCTAAGGGCATCTCTCTCTCATTATTCTTGATCCCATTCCATTCCCATGACCTTCTATGCCAGCTCACTCCCACAATTTCAACCTTGGCTCTACTATTCTAGGGGCTTCTTCCCACCAGCATTCATACAAGCTCAAGGTTCTCCTGACCTCCGCTGCTCCTCCCTCCACCCCACACACCATTCCAGCATGCGTACCATCTACTCTTTCGACCAAACTTCCTTATAGAGAGACCTAACCTCACTGTCCCTGCCCATCTCCTCTCTGACTCGCTCCTCTACTCTATGTTTAGCTTCTAACTTCTGTTTCTAAAACTTTCTCTCAACAGTTATAATTACTTCTTGTGGACACAAGCAACAGACACCTTGTAGTCCCCCTCTTGTGTGGCCTCCCTTCCATCCTGTAACACCCTCTTCCTCAGTTTCTGTGTTGCTACACACTGCTGGCCTGGCTTCTACCTCTAGTTGTTCCTTCCTTGTCTCCTGTGGGTTTCTCTTTGCTCATCTCTCCTCCAGGATCCTCATATGGACTTTCTTCTCTTCTCAGTCCACACCATCACCTGGGTGATCGCACTCCTTCCTGCAGCTTTGGGGACTCCCTACCTATCTTCTGATCACTCCCAAGTCTGAGCTTCAGATCCAACGGCATTTCCATTTGCTTATCCCAAACCCACAACAAACTCTACCAGTCTGAATCACAACTGCTCATCACCCCAACCCACCCTTGAGACAAGTTCCTCCCCTGTGCTCACTTTTGCATTTATGGGTGCCCAGTAGCCCAAGTCAGAAACCTGAGAGTAATATAGACTCCTCACACATCTAATCAACCAATCAAAAAGAATCACCAAGTCTATTGATTCTGTCTTTTAAATACATGTTGATCATAGTTGCATATATATATACACCAGGGGTGCCAAAAAACATATACACATTTTAAGAGATGTTATCTATGTATTACTTTTCAAAGTTGAATTAAATTACGGTAGCAACGTGTAGTATGATGTTCACTCAACCATGCTTCCACCATTTTCTCTGACTGCCCTGCCTGTCGCATGGTGATGTTAGCATTCATTTGATTAATACCATCTTTTGAGCGAACATCATACTTAAAATGTATATACATTTTTGGCACCCATACATATATACTCTCCATCTTCACTACCTTTTTAAATTATAGGCCACATTTATCTTTCAGGTAACTACTACAACATTGACCAGTCTTGCCCTTTCAATCCTAAGTGCCAAAGCAAATGGTCTAAAATGCAAATCCAATCCTGTTACTCCTCTGAGTAAAACCTTTCAGTGTCTTCCCACTGACCTTAGAATAAAGGCCAGCCTCCCATTTTCCAACACCCCTGGGACCAGCCCTCCGAAGATTTCTCACTCCACTCAATGCTCTGGCCTTGGAGATCACTTCAGTCCCGGAAGACCCCCCTTCCCTTTCCTACAGCTCCCCAACATGCTGTTTTCCTTGTTTAGAATACCCATCTGTCTTCCTATTCCACTTCCCCAGGTATTTACCTTTCAGGTTTTGCCTTAGATATCACTTTCTCTGGGAAGCTTTCCTGCCTTCCAAATTTGGGTCAGGAACATACCTTTCCTTCCCCTGCTCTAATGCATGTCATCCTACTGGCATGTCTCTGTCTCACCGTACAATGAGAGTTCAGTGACTGCAAGATCAGGCTGTCTTTTCCCTTTCAGGGCACGTTCTTGCCTATATCCCCAGCACCTACTAGTGTCTAGTGCTCAGTGTGACCTCAATAAATATTTGTGGACAGAAGAAATGAAGGGAAGAGGAGGAGGTAACAACCAGTGAAAGCCTAAGAGCCCATGGCTGGGTTACAGCAAAGCTTCCACGTATCATATATGTTGCCATATTTTGCAAACACACAGTGCCTCTTCAATTCAAAGACAACCCTACTGGTGGTGAAGAGATGGCATTTTCTTCCTTTGTGCAGTTAAGGACCCAAACACTGAGTCACAGTTGATGTCTTCCCCACTCACCACTCCCCACACCTGGTTGGTACTGAGGGAATATCTCTGGCTGCTGTGATACCATCATTACAAAGGCTACAGAGTTCAGAGCTTCTCCTCAAAGAATGTCCTCCCCATTTCCTTCTCCTTTGCCCCTCTTCTTTCTGATGTCCACCTGTGTCTCTTCCTGTGGCTTCTCAAACGTCCTTTGTGCCTGTTTCAAACTCTGCTGCCCCTTTAGAATGTTCTTTTTGGCATCGTCCCCTGTCCCTGGCTTCCCATGAGAAGGCTGATGGAGTCATCTTTTGTCAGCACAAATAAGCTCTGTAAAACCTACCCAAAGCACACTAGCACTTCTGAAATAAAGATTAAATATTTTGTAGCCCCGTGGAGTCAGATTCATGGTAAGAAAACATGCGTGCATGTCTCATTTTTCCAGCATTCTTCAGGAATTTAATGTCTCATAGAAGTCAATGTTCCAGGTAACCAAAGTTAACCCCAAAACTGCTGGACTCATTTTATCGATTTTAATTTTCATCCTTAAAAACCTTTACATCATTTTCTTGCTTCCTTTGAGCATATACAAATCTGGTTATATTTTTTGATGATAATGTAGAGGCATGTTAATAGATATGGCCAGATCATGATATAAAGCAGTTGTGCTTTCAAAGTTTACAAAGGTGGGAGGGTCTAAATCCTATGAGATCACTGTGCATTTAACAACGCTGGACTGCCCAGAGATCATTTCTCATGCATAACACTCAGTCCTGCCAAGTCTTCTCTTCTGGTCTCCTTCTACCCAAACTAAGAATCTCAATAGTCAAGTTTGTTTAAGATGTTGGTACGCACGAGAGTTATTGATTCAAGAAAGAAAGCTGTGGTAGGTAGTGTCTCTCAATCTCCTTGTCCTGAATTCAGGGACTGTGTCAGCCACGCCCTTCTGGGCGCTACCTTCTGAACTCTGCCCCAGACAGCAGACAGAGGAAGGTGGGCAGACAACTGCAGCATGTTATATGATATGTGCAAGTTCCGGCTTGGGAAGTTGAACTTTACTGAACTTTAAAATATAGCAACTATGTATTGTTGAATTTTAAAGCTATTATAAACACTGAACATGTTTCGTTTTGTTTTGCTTTGCAAAATATATTCTGTGGAATAAAGTAGCACAGATATCTTCAGGACTGCACGTGTTTAATTGGAAATTTTTACATACGGATTTTTAACCATTTTTTAGACTGCAATTAGAATGCACTCTCAAATGTGATACACAAAGTTTAGTCCATTGAGTTAGTAGATCATACTAACTTGTAGGTTCACTCAGTTGTGGGCATGCTTTGGGAGGGCAACCCTCTCCTGCCATTTAGGTTTAATTTAAAATTCTATTTAATTTTTTATTGAAGAACATCCTGAAATTAAAAAGTAAACTATTGGAGGGGGGTACAATTTGCAACTGCTTCACTCTGTATGCATGAATTTCCTCTGCGCAAGGCAAAAATGATTTCTAGTTGGATACTAATGAATTTCATTTGTGAACATATGACTAATTTTGAAGCATCACTTCATAAAAGAATTGAATTATTCTCACCATTTGCCTTTACAATGTGAAAGCATGATAGATTTGAACTTACAAAATACATGCATACTAATAAAACACCACTTGTATATGTTTTATATTACCATTCCATACTAAGTTCTATGTTTTAAAAAGGGATCACTGTACCCCCCTCCAATAGTTGAAAAAAAATTGAAAAGCTTCTGCTGTCTTGTCTAACCTGATGACCAAAGCAACAAGCTTACCAATATACTGTACAAACTTACCATTATATCTAGAACTATAAATAGATGACAATGCTTTACATTTTTTCCAATATCCTTTTGAATCCTAAAATTTAATGATCTTGTAACAGTGGGTTAATCTATATATATATCATAACTTTCTCTAAAGATGCATAATAGGAAGAAATTATCCAATATTTTGATATAAGAAAGAAAAAGTTCAATTTAATATTAGTAACCAAAATAATGAATACTGAGGGAAAGAAGGAACTCATACCTGAAACTACTAGAGATCATGAGTAGTAAAATGAATTAAAACCTAAGACTTTGGGGATTCACTTTATAATCAAAGCTAGCACAATTCAAGAGATCTTCAGAAAAACAAAAACCAGCTATCAAAAGAGAGCCTCATGAGTTGGGACCATAAAGCTCAAAAGAAATAAGTGTAATTACAAAGAAAGAAGCTATATATATTGAAAATAACAATTTTGGCCGGGTGCAGTGGCTCACACCTATAATCCCAGCACTTTGGGAGGCCGATGTGAGAGGATTACCTGAGCCCACGGGTTGGAGACCAGTCTGGGCAACTTGGTGAGACCTCATCTCTACAATAAATCAAAAAATTAGCCAGGCGTGGTGGTGCGTGCCTATAGTTCCAGCTCCTTGGAAAGTTGAGGCGGAAGGATCACCTGAGCCCAGCAGGTCGAGGCTGCGGTGGCCATGAGCATGCCACTGCCCTCCAGTCTGAGTGACAGAGTAAGACTCCAACTCAAAAAAAAAAAAAGAAAGAAAGAAAATAACAATTATAATATCTGGAGGAAACTAATTTCACCAAACTTGGCACATAAGGAAGTCCTGTCAAACACTGGATTTCTCAGCATCATGTCCATTTAGGCCTAAACTAATCCATCAACATTCTGCTCTGAACTCATAATCCCAACTCTCAGCCACCCACCCACCACCGGTTTCCTTGCCTGGAATTCAGAGACTGTGTCAGCCACACTCTTCTTGGAGCTACTTCTGAACTCTGTCCCAGACAGCAGACAGAGGAAGGTGGACAGACAACAGCAACATGTTATATGATATGTGCAAGTTCCAGCTTGGGAAGTTGAACTTTAGTGGACTTTAAAATGTAGCGACTATGTATTGTTGAATTTTAAAGCTATTAGAAACACTGAGCATTTTGCTTTGGAAAATATATTCTGTGGAATAAAGTAGCACAGATTTTCAGGGTTGCACATGTTTAATTGGAAACCTTGATGTATGGATTTTAGCCATTTTTTGGACTGCAATTAGAATGCACTCTCAAATGTATTACGGAGTGTATAGCCCAAAAGAAACTTCTTGCAAAAGAGAAGAAATCCAGACACAGAAATAAACTCAGAGGTCAGTGGTCCCTCGTAAGATTATAGGAACAGACTCACCAACAAGGGTACCTGCATAATGAACATTTATATACCTAACCCTGAATTGTACCCCACATCTTTAAAATAAAACAATTTTTTTAAAGATTACAGGAACAGAGAAGCAAAGCATTTTAAAATTAATCGGTGGCACCATACAATTAGTTCTAGCTCTTTCCTAATACTGCATTTAAATGATTGTAAAATGATTTCCTAGAACAAATGTCTTGAATCAAAATCTTTTTTTTTTTTTTGAGTTGGAAACTCACTCTGTCGCCCAGACTGGAGTGCAGTGGCATGCTCCCGGCCACCGCAGCCTCAACCTGCTGGGCTCCAGCAGTCCTTCCACCTCAGCCTTCCAAGTAGCCAGAACTACAGGCGCGCGCTATCATGCCTGGCTAATTTTTTGATTTATTGTAGAGATGAGGTCTCACCAAGTTGCCCAGGTGGGTCTCAAACCCACGGGCTCAGGCAATCCACTCACCTCGGCCTCCCAAAGCGCTGGGATTACAGGCTGAGCCACCGACCCAGCCAAATCAAAATCTTAAGGAAAGAAGAGGAATTCTGCACCGGGTCTAGAGGAAGAATGACATGTTTTTCCTCCTCCATACTAGAAGTAAGAATGTAGGAAGAAGACATGGGGCATGAGAAATGGATGTTCAAAGAGAAACAGGAAACAAGCAAAAAAAAAAAAATACAAAAGAAGGAATGGATGAATCGACACATTCAGAAATTCCCTGGAAAATACAACACAATTGTGGAACTGTGGCACACAAACACATTAGAGCTAGTTGGAAGAACTGGGAAATGTCATGAAATGTTTAAGCATCATAAACAGAAGTCTCTCAGATGAAGACTGCAGGAACCAGATGAAGTGTATGTGTCATGACTGAGCTGACAGTTGCAGCAAATCCAGATTTCCATGAAATGCGATATTAAAAATAAAGAGGGAAAGAAGATAATAGCAGGAGACTGCATCTTAAATAGCAAAGTTAGGTCACAGAATGATGGCTTCCAATTTTTTACTGCGGTGAGATTCAGTTGGTAAAAATGTAGGAAGAGTTCTATGCAAACCACTAGACCAGAGCTAGTCAAAAAATGGCAGCCTCCAAGGAGATGGGAATAAAAAAAAGACCACTAGTGGAGGAGAGTGAGAGTACAGAAATGCTCACTTTTTATCCAGAGCCCATTGTTTATGAAAGCACCAGAGCCAAATTGCCTGGGTTTGAACCTGGTTCTTCTACCTAGTGTGCCTTTGAGTAGATTTCTTAACCTCTCTGGTCCCAATGTTCTCATCTATAAAATAAACACAATGACAGCATTTCTCAGACTTGCTACAGAATTAATACATGTAAGCCATTTCAAATGATGTCTGGCTCATAGTAGGCATTCAACAAAGTGTCTACATATTAATAATATTATTATTATCACCATTACTACTGCAACTACTTACTTGCTCTCCTGAAAAGTGACAAAACCTCTGTGTTTCATAGCCTTCATCTATACAATGGGTATAAAGTATTCCTGGCTCTCTAATGAGTCAGAATCTCATGAAAAAGTTTTATAAATGGAAAACTACTGTAAATATGAGATATTCATAAATCACTCAGCTATATAAAGCTAAAACCTTTCTGAATTTATTTATTGTAAATCCCATGTTTTCAAACAGTGGTTTCTCAATCACTGTCCTCAAATGACATTTGGCAATAGGCAATGTCTGGAGACATTTTTGGCTGTCACATGAGAGGGGTTAGCAGTGCAGGGTGGCAAGGGAAAACAGGACTGGTATCTGGTAGGTGGAAGCCAGGGATGCCGCGGAACATTCTGCAGGACACTGGACAGGCCCCCCTCCCCTCCCCGATAAAGATTCATCCTGCTCAAAATGTCAACAACGTTGAGGCTGAGAAAACTTATGTTATAGATATAAATCTCTAACATTATGGGAAGTCACTAAGTTGAAGACTCCCAGATCTTTCCAACAAATCTCTCACCTTTCATCTTATCTCCTGACAAAGTCAAACAGCCCACCATCACCCCTTAATCTTTTATCACATCCTGAGTCAATTGTTCCCTTCTCTATCTTGTTTCTCCTGAACACATAAGTCCGCCCTCTCTGGCTTTCGGTTTTCCTCACCACTGTCACAGTTACATTCAAATTAGAGGATCTGAGAGCGGAATTTAGGGGTCAAAAGAATTTGTTATTATTTCATGATTTCCTTGTGGACCTTATGCAGAAAAGTTAAATACAGTGAGCCTGCATGTTATCATTTGAAAGTCTTGCTTACAAGAACAACCTTTGGCTGGTGTCTAGGAACTTGAACTGGGGAGGGTTCCTCCCACCATTAATTGGTAGGAATAGTTCGTTGTGCTTAAGCTGTTTTGTACAAACAGCTAAATACCTTATGGGTGTCTGGAACTTGGTGATAGACTCCTCCCCCACACCCCTAAGTAAAAACCCTGAGTACTGAGTCTCTAACGAGCTCCACTGATTGGCAACATCTGGCATGTCTTGTCACAACTCATTGCTGGGGAAATTAAGTACATACCAAGCGGCTCTGCTGGGAGAGGATTCTGGAAGCTGGCACCTTGTTTCCTCCTGACTTGCCCCAAGTACTTTGCCTTTGCTGATTTTGTTTTGTATCTTTTCACCACAATAAACCATAGCCATGAAGAAGCAGGATATATGCTGAGTCTTATGAGACCCCTAGAGAACCATCAAATCTGGGGATGGTCTTGGGAAGCCCCAGCACAGGCCCCTTTGTGCCTAACAGTGTATCATTCGTGAAAGAAGTGTATTAACATTTTTAAATATATTATCTACCTTTTAAGAAAATGCAGCTTTATTTTTTGAGAACATTTAGAAAGTTCTGGCCTCAGATTATTAAACTGGCTTTTCAGTTCTACCTCTCTGCATTAGCTGTGGGTGCATGGGGCAAGTCTAAAGGACCAATAACTTTGCTTTGGACCATCTTTCACACTCTGATTTTAGCCAAGGAAGTAATTTTATTCAAGGACCAAGAACAGAATGATTTGGGATGTAAGAAGATGATGGAAGGTTTAAACATAATTTTAAGTATTTGTCCCAAGTCTGAATAACTGCATTTTGTAACAACAATGAAAAATAAAACATTTTTAAATAAACAGTCCCTGAAAGAGATTGCCGCCATCAGATCTTCTGTGAAGCTACTTATAAAGGATGCACTTCAGGAAGAAAACAATTTCAGAAAGACAAGCTAAAATGCAAAAGGAATGGGAAGCAAATAAGGTGTAAATGTGCCCGCATGCATGCACGGGCACACACACACACACACCACACACACTTGTGGAACAATAACAACGTCTACTATCTGGTAATTTATTCTTTGAGACAAAGCTAAAAGACTGGACAACAAGTAGAGAAGGTGATATGAGAATTAAGGTATTCTAACATTCTTCTCTTCTTCATGAGAAAGGCTAGGTATTACTCAATTTCAGACTTTGTTTAAATACATGTGATAAAATTTCAACTGTAACCACAAAGAATGGAAATAGACTACATAAATTCAAATCCTATAAAAGGGAAAAATCAAATATTTTAAAAGAATCAAAAATCCAATTCAATATAATAAAAAAGGAATGAGAACAGAGAGAAGAAGAAGCATAGCATAGACAAGACAAATAGAAATTTAACAGTTGAGAGAAACAATTCAACAATCATAAAAATGTAAATGGGCAATACTTACTAGCCCAAACATTGATATTGTCATACTTCTAAACTCCACTATAAATTAGCTACACTTTTATATAAGACAAAATACTCTTTAAAGGTCTTATTAAGGATAGAGACACTGCATAATGATAAAAGTTTAAATTACCAAAAATGTATTATCCAACACGTAAATATACCTATTAGTCTCAAAAATTTTTTTAATCTGTATATGTGTATATACATACACACAGAGAGAAAGAGAACACAAAATTGATAAGACAGGGGAAAACTGGCATATCCATCAACATGGTGAGACATTTCAACAGCCACTCTCAACTACTGCTAGGAGAAGCAAATGCAAAATGAGTAAAAATATCCAATATGTGAAATATAGAACATGTGACAATGTTATTAGTCATGTCTCCATGCAGGAGCAGTTTTCAAACTGTCTAACACCAGCATGGCATGACACTCACCAAGCAAAAAGGGTGACCAATCAGAGCAGGCCGGGCCACAAACCACTGGTAGGACATACTAGTGTGCACCCATGACCACCAACCTCCTCCAATTGCTCCCACATGGAGGAAAAAGCATGATGCTAATGTGCACCATATAGAATAAGCAGAGCCATAGAAAGAAAGGACAATTCTCTCTGGTTGGACTCTCTATTCATGGATGCCCTGTCCCATCTGAACTCGTCTCACTGAGAACACCTGCATTGAAGTCCAGATGTGAGAAAAGGGATAGCATGAGACTGGGGTGGGCATAGAGTCAGGAGGAGGAGACAGGGAGAAAGAAAATGATGGTCAATCCCACTGGGATCGACCATCGCCTGCTACCCATCCGCTATGGACACGACAATCACCCCAGGAAGATAAAGCCTTGAGCTGGAGAGGCCCAGGGAACCTCCCACTTGGCACAAAGAGGTTTTCCCCAGCAGAAGGCGCGACAGGGACAAACGCAGCATGAGGACCCAGAAGCCAGGCACAGCGACAATGGCTGGACCCAAACCACACTTACTCCTGACGAGCTGGGAGGCCCGGGACCCGTGAGCTGGAGTAACTTCAAGCAGAAATATGAACTGGTGAATTTACATCGACAAGGCGCTGTGTTCTCCAAAAAAATGAAAATGTTAACAGATTTGTTTAAGGAAGACCTCCTCCAATGCCTAGAAAATCTGAACCGTAGCCAGCTCCAAGCTGCCGTGGCGAGAATGGAACACAGCCGGGCACTTGCCTTTACAGATGCATTGCTGCCTGAGCAGTTTCTACATCTGCCCCTTTTCTTTCTTTCCAAAGAGCAGAAGGCCTGGACACCCAAACCCAAGCCTTGGGCTTTCTTCCCTCACTTCTTCCAGGGCAGAGCTTGTACATGTTCACTATTCCTATTTCATTCCCCAAGAGAATATGTTAAAACTCATTCATTGTGCATAAAAGATTCTGTTTGTTAGTTTAAGAACTGTAGGCCGGATATGGTGGTTCCCCCCTGTAATCCCAGCACTTTGTTTTTTTGTTTGTTTGTTGTTTTTTTAAAAGCAGGATTTATTGAGAGGACAGAAAAGCTCCCACAGTAGGAGGGGACCCCAGGGGGTTGCCCAATCCCAGCACTTTGAGAGGCTGAGGTGGGAGGATTGCTTGAACCTAGGAGTTGGAGACCTGCCTGGGCAACATAGCGAAACGTCTCTATAAAAAAATGAAAAAATGAGTCAGGTGTGGTGGAGCATGCCTGTAGTCCCAATTACATGGGATGCTGAGGTGGAAGGATGGCCTGAGTCCAGGAGGTCAAGGCTGCCCGTGAGCTGCGATCATTGTGATCATGCCATCACGTTCTAGCCTGGGCAACAGAGTGAGACCCTGACTAAAAAAAAAAGTTAAAGGAAAATGGTACGCTATATAAGAGAACAAGAAAAAATAATTTTTAAAAATTCAAATCAATAAAACGTCCTAAGAAATTTTGCAGCCATTACTAATTTGCAAAAATAATCTTCTTTGGTTTATCTTTTCAGATGCATAAAATTGTATAAGTGAAGAAACTCTCATGTTGATTGCTTTAAGATTCAGATGATAGCATGAGTACGTCAACAATTCTACCCTTTTCCACTAATATTCCAGTGTGAATGCCAGGGGAATTATTGTTTAATGTAGACACATTTTAAGATCACACTTTTTTTACATGGTGGTAGCATTCTGGGCATTTTCTAACTAATAGAGCCACTTAAGCAAAAATGTGCTGATGGACCGTTAGCACTATTCCACAGACATTATAATTCTAATCCTGATGTCCTTCCAGGATCTTCAGGCCTAAAAAGCTTCTTGAGCATAACTTCCTATGGCACCAACGTGATGTCTATTCATGAATTTCTTTCCATAGCCATTGTCCCGTTCTTAATTCTACCACTAATCCTCTTCCCTGTAGCACCTCCATAAACAACTCACATATAATGCCACTGGTTGCAAAACATCAATTTTATGATTTAAAAAAAAAAGAGAGAATTAGAGCAAGTAAATGGGGAATGCCCTTCAGAAAGCAGGCTTAGGAGGGCTGCTGATAGATAACATAAAAGCGAAAAATGGATTATGATAATGTAGGCCTCTCATACATGAAATACAAGCCCCAGCTGAAAGGAGTTACAGAATCCAAACCCCCGGCTCTCTAAAGGGCAGTCAATAACCTGTCTAACAATTTACCAAATTCTCTTTCTGGCTCGAAGGGTCAAACAACTTGCCACCTATTGATTTACTTCCTCGGCAGGACTCCATTGTAACTTCTCTCGTGTATTTATAAAAGGAGGCATTATGAGAGGGATTACATGGTAAACTTGACCTACCACACTATGAAATGCTTATCGGCTATTGGAACATGTCACCTAGATTTTGAATTATGGTGTAAAAGGCGAGAAATTAATACACACACACACACACACAAACACACACACACACGCACCTACATGTTGCTTAAGAAAAATGTGAGCTGGTGGAAAACAGTCTATTCCCTGAGCTGTTGCTGATATTGATCAAGGGAATATACAAACAAGAAAATGTGTGACATCGAGCAGCCCTGCGATTTGTGCCTGAAACACCAAACGGCACTGTTGATTACAGCCAAGAGGAACACATGCAGATTTGGGACTCAAGTATCTAAGACATGCCTAGAGTCTGAAAAATATCAAAACAAAGTTTGCAAGAAAACAGAACATTAGAAATATGGGAAAGATCGCATTGCACTCCTTGGTTAAAGATAATATAGTACCTAAAGCAAATGCAAAATAGGAAAAAAATAATTCTTGAAAGCCTAAAGGAGAAGGAAAGCCTAAAATAATCCTATTTTTAAGAAAAGATCCCTCCAACCTGGTGACAAGAGTGAGACTTCAACTCAAAAAAAAAAAAAGAAAAGACCCTACACAAACTAGAAATGCAATATTATATTCAGCTATAGAATTTCCATTAAAATGTGAGTTTCACAAATAAATATATGGCCAAAAAAAGCCAAATAAATTGTGGGAAACTAATAATTAATATTAATAATAGTTACAAGAACAATCACCACTATTGGCATAATGATCTATATACTTAGCTCATGTGACATCTCCATCTCCCGTGCTCAGAGCAGACATTATTAATCGCATACTCTTTCTACAGAGTCTAGAAAAGATCCAACATTCTTCTCAACATAGTAATTCAGACAACTGCTGCTATATATCCTGGCCCATATGATAAATCTCTCTGTGATCCACAGACTCTACTTACTTGACAATTTGCAGATCAGTTGTTTCTTAATTTTTCAGGCTATCAAAGCAATTTCAGCAAACTGAAATCTATTTAGCCAGTGGCCTCTACTTTGAGGAGAGAAATATCATTAGGAGAGGGGGAAACTGTCCAGTAAGTTCCAAATTGTAAATTAAATTAATTTAAATATGGTTTTTCAGGATAGATTAGTGGGGGGAGGGAAGTTATTAAAAAATCCACATTTTTTACACCAGTATATGTTTAAAAAAATAAAATGTTAAAGAAAATGAGCTCTCTCTCTCTATTTCTCTCTCTCCCTCTCTCTCTCTCTCTCCCCACCCCTCTAGCTCTGTAGCCGCCACTTTAATAAATCTCTTGGTCCCCCCCAAAAAAAAAGAAAATGAATACACTGCCAGCTACTGTGTCTCTACCTGTTCTCCTCACTTCCTCCAAGCAACTCACTAAGCAAGTCACATTTTTTTCTTAGGCACCTCAAGGCAGAGTCTAACCACAAAATATTATTTAAATGTTCTTTTTCCTGGGCATTGATTATATAATTAAACTAAAATTCAATAGATCATTTTACTTCTGCTGTGTTCAGTGCCTTGGATCAGGAGAAAGATGTTCAGCTTTAAATCTTTTCCATCACAGGTTAATGGCATAGGAAGAAAAGGATTTTGTGGAAGGTCTGAACTAGGCACCATATTTTAAAAGAAGCATACTTATTACTTTCAAAATCATACATACTCACTTTCAACTCAAATGGCAAAGCAAGCACCTCCTACCCAAAGCCCAACTGAAATCTTTTTAAATGTAAATATACATATTATAAATGTGCACACACATACACAGACAGAGAGAGAGAAAGAAAGGACCAGAGATTGTTGCTTAAAAGAATAAGCATTGTCGGTAGAGAGAAAAGTGGAAGATGCCTTAGTTGACAGTCAATGGATAAGGTCAGATTGGGGAAAAACAGAAGAATCAAGAATACCAGACAGAAGGGGTTTTGGAAATGTCACCAGAGCCACAATGGCCAGGCTATTCAAAGAAGTGCATTGAAACCCGCTGGCTACTCAGGTCCCCCTTCTTCTTCATTTACTTTCTACGCACAGAGCGGGTTCCACTGGCAGGAAAGGTATTTACTCCAGGTACAGACCTAGATCTGAATCTAAAGAAAGAGTGTAATCTACCTGTGTGGACCTGCCCTGTGTTGAGGACTGAGTTGAGGAACGCAGGCCTTGAGGTGATGTGTGGACTTCCACATCAGACACCCAGAGCAGGAAGGTAGCACTGCCCAAGCGTAGACCCACAGAATATAGCCTTCCTTGCTTTTGCCTGTTTTTGTTTTGCTTGTTTGTTTCAGGAACTCGAGGGGTTCTCCACCCTACCTAGGCCCACCTGTGCACCTTACAAAGCTGGCCTGCTGACATACCTGTCCACTCTCAGCACTTGTAGAAGCCCACAGTCCATATTTCCAATGAAGATGAGACCTGCTCAGGAATTAGACCTTCCCAACTGCGATGGAAATCTATTCTGGCCACCTACATTATTCAGCCTCCTCTTTGTTCATAAAAATTAACAGATAGTCAACCCAGTCATTGAAGAACATCCTATAGCAAGAAAGAAAAGAACCAAAGATGTAAATGAGAGAGACAGAGAGTGAGTAAGTGAGCACATCCTGACCCAAGAGAACACAGCTAGCCCTGGAGGAAACAGATAATCCATGCATGAGAGCACTGAAAAACATTCAAAAGGATATTACATCATATTACATTGACTAATACAGCATAATCAAGTTAGATCAACAAAATAAGAACAAACTGCTAAGGAAAATAAAAAAATACCAAAGAGCTACTGAAAATTTTAAAAATAAAAATATATTTGTTGAAATTAGTGGTTCACATGGGCCAGAGGTGAGGGTGGGGGTGGGTTCACTATGAAAGGGTCACAGGAGACCATTTGTTCATGAAGTATTGTTCTACATTTTGATCATGGTGGTGGTTACGTAACTACGTGTGTTTGTCAACACTCATAGAACCATATTCCAAAAAGAATGAATTTCACTCTGTAAAATTTTTTAAATAAATTTTAAAAATAATTCTTGAAATAGGATAGCCAACAGAGAGATAGAATAATGGGATGAAACTAGTAGTCTTTAAGATAAATTGGAGAGAATTTTTAAAATCTCCCATAATGAAAAGCAAAAAGATAAATA
The DNA here is from genome assembly GCA_963574415.1 of Tarsius wallacei. Lineage (NCBI taxonomy): Eukaryota > Metazoa > Chordata > Mammalia > Primates > Tarsiidae > Tarsius > Tarsius wallacei. The sequence continues at coordinate 15,113 of CAUYQG010062816.1, read as the reverse complement.
GGTAAGATAAGAGAGTTAAGAAGTCTGGAGATTAATCCATTTAACAGGTGACTCAGAAACAAGAAAGAAAGTAAAGAATTCCTTGCATCTTTACCTCTGAAACAACAAAGTGTCCAGTAGAAGGAACAAAATATCTTTTTCCTATCAAACATACCCTAGGGAGACTTCAGAATCCAAAAATAGAGAGAATATACAGGAAGCTTCTAGAGAGAGAAAAAAAGTTTGCCTACAAAGTTATTCTAATCAGAAAACTACGCCTTTCAAATCTTGAGGAAAAATAGTTTCCTACCCCACGTAAGTATGAGGACAAAAGCATGATATTTTCCACCAAGTAGGGACTAAAGAGGATAGCCCATGCACCTTCTATTTTATTTTATTTATTTATTTTTTTTTTGAGTTGGAGTCTCACTCTGTCGCCCAGACTGGAGTGCGGTGGCCGCTCCTGGCCACCGCAGCCTCGACCTGCTGGTCTCTGGCGATCCTTCCGCCTCAGCCTTCCAAGTAGCTGGAACTACAGGCGCACGCTACCACGCCCGGCTAATTTTTTGATTTATTGTAGAGGTGAGGTCTCGCCAAGTTGCCCAGGCAGGTCTCAAACCCACGGGCTCAGGCAATCCACTCACCTCAGCCTCCCAAGGCACGGGATTACAGGCTGAGCCACCGAGCCCGGCCACCTTCTATTTTAAATAATTAATAAAGAACATTTTCTGTGACAACAAAAAACTCAAGAGAGAACTAAATGATATACCAAACTCAAAGACAGCTGAAAATGACCTAAAATGGTATTTTTAAAACTCTGATTAGAGCCCACAGTAAGAGATGCATTTCACCTCACAACTTAGTATACACACATACGTGTACAAAATAAAAGCTTCAAAATAATACCTAGACTCATTTTGTGTGATATCTGATAACTTTTTATATTTTATTGTAACATATTCTTCTTTTTAATATAAAGCTGGTCTTGACCCACTCAGTCATCCTGACCTAGCAATGGGTCCAACACACTGTTTGAAAAACACAGATGTCACAGAAGCAAGCAAGAAAGAAAAGTAACCATAAAGAATATGAGAACCCGCTGGATTGTGACATGTGAGATACTCCTTTCAGCTGGCAGAGGTTTAACAGCATAGGATTATGGGGCTGGAGAATATTTTTGAAATACCAGCTGACTTTTTTTCCTTCTAGTATTTCCACCTTTTCATCTCCCCAGCCTACCACTCAAGTAGGTACTCTTTCCAGAGTTCACAGTCTCAGTAAGGAAGAAAGGGCAGAAAGCAGAAGTGGCCATGATGTACTGCTCTGGAATTTCCTAAGACCTAAAGCCATTAAGGAGAAAATGCTAGATGCCCTTTGTGAGGAAAACATCATGGAGAAAGTGTCGCTAAGTAAACATCACTCAGACTAAAAGAGAAGGAGGAAAAGAGAATACAGAGAAGGAAACTGTGTACCTCCAGGTCTCACTCAGAGCCCCTAAGTCCAGGACCAAAGGCGATCTGACAGGCCATGGGAATGATGGCCTTCGAAGCTCAGGACAAGCAGGTAACACTGGGCCCCTTGCGTGCATGCCCAAGCAGGAATGAGAACCACTGAAATCAGCAAAGCTGGCTGGGCTCGGTGGCTCAGCCTGTAATCCTGGCACTTTGGGAGGCCAAAGCGAGTGGATTACCTGAGCCCATGGGTAGAAGACCAGCCCAGGCAACTTGGAAAGCCCTCATCTCTACAATCAAAAAATTAGTCGGGTGTGGTAGCCCACACAGGTAGTCCTGGCTACTTGGAAGGCTGAGGCGGAAGGATCGCCGGAGGCCAGCAGGTCAAGGTTGTGGTGGCCCTGAGTGTGCCACTGCACTCCAGCCTGGGTGACAGAGTGAGACTCCAACTCAAAAAAAAAAAAAACACATACAGCAAGGCTGTGGACACAGGGACAAGGGATGCCTCAGTAGTAACCTGTGTGAGCCTGGAATTGAGAACCAGAAAATAAAGTCCTGGCAGTATGCAAACTCCCAATAACCTAGCCACAATCCCAGGGAAAGGATGTGGAACTCCCACATTTACTTATATTAAGTTTTCATAAAACTTAATAAGTTATTTTAAAAATTACATTTCAAGCCAGAATGAAGGCTTAAATAGAAGTTGTTATCATAGGAAAATACAGTTGCATTCCTGTTACACCTTTGTCCAGGACTGAGAGTTAGACTTCCAACAGTTATATTTTCTTCTTAGTGGGCCAAACCACACATACAATTCTACGATGAAGATTTTTTTTATAATCTATATTTTCAATACTAATTTTATAAGATTTAATTTTGTAGGATAATCTACACACAAAGCACAGAAAATGACAATCACTGCATAAATTTGAATATTATAAATATTTTAGTTGCTAAAGTAATAAATATTGATAGATATACACAAGGAAACAAAAGCTTTCTGAACTCCTCCATCATTTAAGGGTTTAACGGAATCCTGAAACCAAAACTATTGCAAACCACTGGTTGAAACCACTGTAGGAGTAATTTCCTGTAACTTTAAATCATAAACATTCCTAATCAAGGAAATTATTTACTAGACTGAAGTAAAAGTTATACATTAAAGAATTCTGTTTTTAGACATTGCTTGCTTATGAAACCCAGAAAATCCAGACCAGGAAAATAATTTGAATGTTTTGCTCATCCGAAAAAAAAAATCTTTAAGGAGTTCTTGTCTCAATTCTCAGATTCTAAATTAGTGAGCTTCAACCTAATGAGATGGCCCTTTATTTTATTCTTTATCTGCCAACATCCTAATGTTTGACATTAAATAATTTAGATTTTAATTGCCTTACTGATTATTTAATTTTCAAGTAACTGATTTTTATCCCTCACTTCAAACCCTGAGCCCCCCAATTCCAGGCTTCATATTCAGTTGTCTTTTACTGGACTGAGGAGAATGTCCCAGCTTCATTCTGGGACTGCAGATGTTCCATCAAAAGCTTTCAAAGTCACTGTGGCATCAGTACCACAACAGCACTGTCAATACTGAGCAAAGGTAAGGCCATCATTGCCACTAATAGCAGAGGCAAGACTCAGATGACATGGCAAAAGCCAAGGAGAATTTTAACCTGAGAGAGACATGGCTTTCACTAAAACAAAGACTAAAATTGAAAAGGTTCATATTAACCTTTAGCACATTCTTAAATTCATTAAAGATTTAAGATAACTAGAAGGATACTTACATATCAAGCCACACAGCATTCCCTCTACTCTTAAAGCTCTAACACTAAAAACAACTTAGATTTACTGACCACTTAGTATGTACCCGGCACTCCTCTAAGGATTTTGTCCTCAACATCTCATTTAATCCTTCTAACAACCTCATGAGATACGTGTTCTTATTTTCCTCACTGCATGACTGAGGAAAGTATGCCTTAGAGATCACACAGCAAGTTGAGTGTTGGATCCAGAAATCTAACACAGGTCTATCCGCCAGTGGTGGGCTGGGGTCAGCTCATACTAGCTCATGGGAGCCAGCTGTTAAATTTGAGAGAATTTTGTGAGCAAATTGCCAAAGATAGCCATTTAAAAAATTAGATCATATAAACTTATGGTTAAATCAGTGATGATATAAGCAAAGGTAATACTCAAATTTATCACTTCCTGATTATGTTACTACATTGTATTACTGTCTATGCTCTTATTTACATTTCTTGTAAGAAAACACCATAATGATGTGCTATTGCACTGTTCTTCCCAACTCTACATTATGTGATGTCAGTTTGGAAGCTTGAAATTCACCATTGTTGGGTATTCACACTGCAAATCAGGCCTTTTGCTCCCCAGAGAGCCTGTTGTCAAACAATGACCAGCATACCTCTGGATTCTTCCTGCAGACCACAAGCTCTTACCTCTACAATTTTCTCTTTCACCTGATAAGAATTGTACATTCATTTTGATTAACAAAAACAAGTGGCATTCACAAACAGCCTTTATTTTTACTTGGAAAATTGAACCACATGAAAAGTAAAAGTAGTTAACTCTATTGAACCATTTAATTAAGTCCTCAGAGAAAGATTTTTTCCTTTCTGGTTCAAAAATAACATTCCCCGAGAAATCAAGAAAGGGAGGGTAGAAAAGTCTGCTGGGTACACAAGCAAGAAAGGAATATGCTTCCACCGATATCTTCCTATAACCGACTTCAACAGCTCTTCTAAAGATTTAAATCTGACAGAAGTAGGTCTATTTCCCTGATATAGTAAATTTCGTGTCTTAAAAAGGACCTCGGATTATATCCCGGCAACAGCCTTTCCTCATTACACACTATCACGTAGTACAATGCTTCACATCCAACAGATGGTGGAGCCATTTTTGAAGCTTTTCTTTTTTCAATAAAATGGAGCCCCACCAACCAGTTGTCATCCTTCAGAAAGACAGCCCTCAACATTGACTAATTTAGAAGCAGCCTTGTCAGAATTTTGAAAGCCTGCAATCTTGCAAAAATCCAAGATCTTCAAGTGTGCTTTCTACACACAATGAGCAAGATAATTAGTTCCTTTCCTTGAATGCTTAACTTCCCCCATTTAAGAAGGACAACTGTTAGGTATCATTCTTCAAAATCTAATGTTCTCTTCAACTAAATAGTGCATGTGACTCATTTCTGTGCATACACACATACATGATTAAAAGTACTATCTTGTTCATTTATTTATAAACTAGATTTCCTTTTACTCAAAAAAGAATCGTAGATGGAAGTATTTTAATATCATCACCTTTCCTATCAAGAGGGCTGCACATGCTGTAACTGTCATTCCCCAGCCAAAGATCTGCCAAGCCAGAACATTGAAGTCTCTCAAATATTCATTGTTTCATGAAATAATTATTGGGTACCTAATAATAATAATGTTATATTTATTCAACATAGATGCATCAGACTGTGTAATCATATATAAGATTATGCATTTGTTTTTGTATCATCTACTACAAAATAAAAACAGTTGCCAATTTAGCGCAAGAGGAGAGAATTCTAAAGTGAGTTATTATATACCCTAACTTACTGGTCTAGACCCACAGTGTGCATACCACCACCTGAAGCTCCTTTTTACAGGTTTGTCTTGAAACAAGGTAGGCATTTCTTTTACAAAAGCTAATGCTGGATAATATAATTTCAGACAAATGGTCGCTAAACAATGCTCTATGGAATATAGGTTTCACAGGATGTTAAAACAAAACAAAACAAAACAAAAACCACTGTTCAAAAAATAAAAGTGGCCTGCCATCAAATATATGTGGGCAATGATGGATCAAGAAAGTTAAACAAGATTTTTGACACAGGACTTTTCAAAGTCGGCCCTCTTTTTCCGGAAACATCTTGCATAACTGGTATTCCTCAAAATATACCCAGAGAAATGCTGGTTTGTGCAACACTTTAGCCTAAGTATTTAAATAGGAATGTTTAAAGGAATAGAAATTACCGTTCAGGTATTTTCCTTGGCGCTAAGATTTCCAGCTCAGTTCATTTGCTTTTGAGTATGTTTCTCTTGATTGCTGAATGGTCAACATCTATCCATCCTTTACAGTCCTAAAAAACCCCTGTTCCATAAACTCTTCTCTGATCCCCTAGGCACAGACTCACACCGGCACTTCTGCAACTCCCTCATGATAACCCAGTATATCAACATGTGTGTGTGTGCCTAATGCATAGACATGTTGTCCCTAACTGCCTGTTTGCATGCCTGTGGAAGAAGGGGAACTTACAAAAAGTATTTAATGAATAAATGAATGACTGGAAGACAAGTTAACTGAAAGAACGACAAACTGAACTGAACAGCTCATTGCAAACTGGCAAAAAATAAAATGGTATAAATGGCTTGATATATGGACATTCTCACAAGAATGTTAATTATAGTCTATTTTGCTAAAAATGGAAATTAGGCATTTTTCTTCAAATATCTCTGGATTATCATAGACTCCCATAAATTGTTAAAATTAAAACTGAATCTTTAAAATTCCATAAAATCACTGTATTATTTTGACTCTGTGTTACTGCTTAAAGTCAGTAACCTTTTTTATGGTTTCTGAATTGTAGGAAATACTAGTATAAATTAATAAAATCCAAAAATGTATGTTGCAAAGTGTAATTTACACATTTAAAGAAACAGGTTTCTTTTCTTTTAGATGTCACAATGTCAGCCTCTTGGCACTAAATGCTGAAAAAAACAAAAGCACGTGCATAAATGCTATTGACTTCAGTACCCATACACCCATAAGACCTCCAAAAACACTGCAAATGTCCAGTCTCTCAAATAATAAATCCACTCTGGGCAAAAAATAAAGGCAGAAAGGAACTCAATAGTAAGAAAACAAATAACTGATTTAAATGTGGGCAAAGGATCTGAACAGACATTTCTTGAAAGAAGACGTACAAACAGCCAACAGGTATATTTTAAAATGCTCAGTATCACTAACTATCAAGGAAATGCAAATTAAAACCACAATGAGATAGGCCTCTCACCTGTTAGAATGGCTATTAACAAAAAGACAAGGAAAACAGGTGTTGGGGAGGATAGGAAGAAAAAGGGAATGCTTTATACACTGTTGGTGGGAATGGAAATTAGTTCAGCCGTTATGAAAAACAGAATGAAGCCTCCTCAAAAATTTAAAATACAACTACTATATAATCCAGCAATCATATTACTGGGTATAATATAGCCAAAGAAATTGAAAACAATATGTCAAAAAAGACATCTGCACTCTTATGTTCATTGTACTATTCACAATGGTCAAGAAATGTAATCAACCTGTGTCCATCAGCAGATGAATGAATAAAGAAAATGTGGTATATAAATGCAACGGAATACTATGCAGCCATAAAAAGAAGGAAATTTTGTCATTTGTGACAACATGGATGAAGCTGGAGGACATTATGTTAAGTGAAATAAGCCAGGTGCAAAAAGACAAATGCCACGTGATCTCACTCATATGTGGAATCTAAAAAAGTCAAACTCATAGAAATAGAGCATAAAATGATGATTACCAGAGGTTGGGTGTTAGGAGGAGTGGGGAGATAACTGGTCAAAGGACACAAAATTTCAGTTATACAGGAGGAATAAGTTCTAGAGATGTATTGTACATCAGGGTGACTACAGTTAATAACAATGTATTTTATACTTGAAAAGGGCTAAAAGAATAGATTTTAAGTGTTCTCATATGAGATAATGCATATGTTAAATAGCTTGATCTAGCTATTCCATACTGTATACAATACCGTGTTATAAACCATAAGCACACATAAATTTTACTTACCTATTAGAAATGTTTTAAATAAAGGAAGAACATGACTTTTCATTTGCTTCTTGTTTTTTAAAAAATTGGATTCTTTAGTGCCAGGTTATAAACCTAATCCCAATATTTTATCATTTGCTACTTTCTTTTAATAACTAAAGGGGGAAAATGTCCATTTGGATGGGAAAAAATAAGTACATATACAGATATAGTTCATAGTCTCTTATAATGTCATATCTTCAAGGAAGTATAGTTTATAGAATGAAAATGTTAAGACTGTGACTGCCAATCAGTCTTTTCAGATACACTGAAAGTCAACCACTGACATCCTGATAATGAAAAAGCCACATGTTTAAACTATCAGTAAAAGTAGATCATATAGTCACTTTTAATCAATCAACTTGTTGATTTACTCAAGAACAAAAATAAAAGACTAACTGTATATTGTTATATACATTGACTATGGTCGTGAATAAAATGATGACTGAGACATCCCTATGTCAAAATGTCTGCCAATTCTTGAACAAATCCCATCCTCTCTAGGAGCTCTGTGCCCAGACAGGCACTTGATCAGAAGAATGGGACAGAAGACAACAGAAGTGTCTGTCGGGTTTGGCAATATTTTAGTTATTTCTATAGCATAATCTATTACAACCTATCATATTTCACCTAAACTCCATCAATAACAGATCACTTTGTATTTAATGCCCTCTCAATGAAGTTTAACAAAAGAAGGGTTTTTTTTAATATGCTCTACTTTATCCCACAGATAAATTAAGTTAAAAAGAAAGCTGCATAATACAAATATTGGCAGAGTATGTTGTAAAGACCAATGTGCTGAAGTTTTATGAAAATCTGGTATCTAAAATAACCTAAACAGCTATTATATGAATCAGAAAAGGTGAGTCTTACTCCTTGTTCTATCACTGACTAGCTCTGTGACTTTGATCAAGTCACTTCATCTCAAGAGGTCCCTTTTCCTCATATTGTAAACAGGGACAATAATCTTTCCTACAAGCCTGAATGATATTCTCAAAGGCATTTGCTGCAATAAATCATGAAGAGATATATACATTTTAAGTATTATTTGCTTTGCCAAGAAGGTCACTTTCACCCCACAATGTTAATGCCATATTTCTTATAAGCTTCCCTGCTTGGGGTACACAAGCGCCATCATATATTTCTACAACCAATAAATTCCAGCATCCATTCGACAAAGGACTTCTGGGTGTCACACTCTCAACACACTGCGATGCAAAGTGAGCGGCTTTCCAACGCAAAAATTTCCACAGTGGCAGCTTCACCAAGAGGAACATCCTGCACTGAATTCTTACAGCATCCCTTGTCATTTGCATGGGCAATTTCAGTCTTGTTCTCCCCTCACACATTGTTCTGAAAGAGTTGGTCTCCCATCAGTCACCATGACAGCCCCGCATTATAGATCAATGTAATTTTTTTTATTGACTTCTGAATGCCAAATTCCTCCAAAGAGAGTCACCGATCCACAACATGCTGGGAAAGCATGTAAATATTCAGACGCACCCTGACAGCTTCTGACGGCTGCCGCTCAGAAAGTCTCCCAGAGTGCACTTCTTCCTTCAAGGGCCATTCTACTCTTAGACATGATAAATTTCTTTCTTTCGTTTATTTATTTATTTATTTTTTTGAGTTGGAGTCTCACTCTGTCGCCCAGACTGGAGTGCAGTGGTACGCTCCCGGCCACCGCAGCCTCGACTTGCTGGGCTCCCACAATCCTTCCGCCTCAGCCTTCCGAGTAGCCGGAACTACAGGCGTGCGCTACCACACCTGGCTAATTTTCTGATTTATTGTAGAGATGAGGTCTCGCCAAGTTCCCCGGGCGGGTCTGGAACCCTCGGGCTCAGGCGATCCACTCACCTCAGCCTCCCAAAGTGCTGGGATTATAGGCTGAGCCACCAGACATGATACATTTCTACCAAAAAATACCAAACAAAACTAGAAAACAGAAGATAAACAATAGATTTTAAAACATGAGTTTTTAAGACATTAAAAGTAGTAAAGATGTAAATAGTTGTGGTCTTAGGGTTCTTTAGAGAAACAGAACCAATAGGATGCAGAGAGAGACAGAGAGAGAAAGATTCATTTTAAAGAATTGGCTCATGGAATTGAGGAGGCCGGCAAGTCCAAAATCTGCAGGCCAGACCAGCAGGCTAGAGACCTAAGCAAAAGTTCACATGGCAGCCTCAAGTCAAAGGCCATCCACAGGCAGAATTCCTTCTTTTTCAGGAGATCTGTCTTTTCTCATAAGGTCCTCAACTGTTTAAATGAGGATCACCCACACTATGGACTCAAAGTCTATTGGTTTAAATGTTAACTTCACAGCAACATCTAGACTGGTATTTGATTTTAAAAAACTGGATACCATGGCCAAACCACGTTGACATACCAAACTAAATACCACAGTTGCCTTTTTATGGTTTTTCTCACTATGGGGGTAGCTCCTGTCTGGCAGACTCACCCCACCCTCTGCTCTGCATTTACAGAGAAGAGATTTTATCAGTTCGCTGGGGATTTGGGTGAGAGCCTAGTAAAATTATTTGCTCTAACCAAGCTCATAAGAAGATTGATTATATATCAGACCCAAACTCAACGGCAGAGGGTAAGACACCACATCACTCCAGAGCCTAGAGCGTTATCTACGTGATCGCCATAGTTTTGCTTCTCCTATCTCTTTAGTAAGGTCTATCATTCCTGTAAGCGCCTGTCAGATGCCATAATCTCTGAAAGCTCCCTGCATCCACACAATGAAGTCAAGCCACCCACCCTGCCCTGTTCCTCTCTTCATTCTGCTTTGCTGTTTGTTCATCATGCTTGTGCTTCTTCCCCTACAGCAATGACATCTGGTTCTCTGCAGGCAAAGCCTGTGTTTCCATATCTTTCTTCTCTAGTGTGGAGAGAGGAAGGCCAATTAGAGGCAAAGGGAACTGTTACAGAAATATTCCCTCCCAGCATTTCTTATTTAATATATTACTTCACATTGGTATAAAACCTCAACTGGCTAGAAAAATGGCCACTCTAGAATGCCTCATTCCTGGTGAGTGAAGAATTTAATATCCGTAAGAAGCCAAACTGAAAATTGAAGGTTACTGACCAGCACAGGATTTGGATGACCTTCAAAGACTGAATGAAGAAGGAAGGGGACTAATTAATATCTAGGGTTCTTTCCAACTCTACGTTCTAGATCATTCAACTTGATAAGCTGCTACTGTCTCATAACAGAGCACACTGTCCTTTATAATCTATATTTGGGTTCACCAAATAGAGTCTCTTTTTTCCCTGGACATCATTAGATAAATACTGATAAATTCTTACTTTCTAGTTGTACTCTTTCTACATTCCCACTGGGACTATCCCACTTCTGCTTGCAATTTTTAAATATTTTCTCAATTCAGTAATTGTTCACAGCATCGTCACAACTGCATTTTGAATACATTAACATCAATCCTCACAATCAATATGTAAGACATCTACATCATTTCCCCCTTTTTACAGATGAGAAAACTCAGACATTAAAAATTCAGTCTAAAGTTGTAAAGCCATTTGACTTTAGCGGCTGTGCTCACTCCAGTATACAACACTGCTTAAGATTAACGCTTCAGAAGTCCTTAGAATTCCCAAGTCTACACATCATTTTTTATTGATTTCCTTTGAGGTTAGCTCCTAATAACATGAGAAAAGCATTTTAAATCTCTCTCCTTTTTCTTACCTCAAATCACATGTGGAAACTGATTAGGAGAGCATTCCTACTAGGGTGACCAACCATCCTGTTAGGCCCAGGACAAAGGGGTTTCCTAAGAAACAGGACTTTCAATACGAAAACCATGATAGTCTCTGGCAAACTGGGCTGGTTAGCCACCCTATTTCCTGTGGTCCTCTAATTCCAGTCACTGCCTTGGTTCCTGTTAGCTTTGGTCATGTGGCATTTGATGACTGTTTTTTTGTCTGCCAACTTTGCTCCTAAATCTGTCCCTCATCTACTGTGAAGACTCCAGTCATCCATGTAGGGAATATATGGCATGTCCTTCTGCTTTAAGAAAAATTACACACCCCAAAACCAAGCCAGGATGAAAAAAGAAAGAAGGGGATAAAGCAGCACTGCTGGGGTCTGGAGACAGGAAACAACCATGTGAACCTCAACCTCAGCCTGACTGCAACCCGTGTGTTCCTTCAAGAAATCCATCAGAGTTTTGTAGAGATTTGTATTCAGAGATCACATTTGTTTTTAAGTATTTAACTGAAAACTTCACATATTAGAGTATTATGGCATGCACCTATAATCCCAGCTACTCAGAAGGCTAAGGAGAGAAGTTCACTGTTTGAGGAGGGGAAAGGAAGAGGAGATAGGCAAGGAGATATTCACATGGTTCAAAATAAAAAAATATTTTTTAAAAGATATATAATGAAAAGAGGTTTTTTGAACTTCACATATCAGGTGAGGGCAAAAATGGCACTAACAGGGCAGTCAGAAAAGTAGCATTTGAGTTTTTTCTTTTGAATCAGAAATGTCAAGTTGCAATGAGCTACTATGCTCCATAAGTAGTGGTTCTGAGAATGGATGGCCAGGCTCAGTTGCCAGCGGGTGTCGCTTCAGAAGCCAACACTGAGAAGATAGATCAAATGAACTCGGAAGGATCACAGAAAATGATGACACAGGTCAAGTCCACATTTCGCTAAGAACCTAAGATTTCCACTTCAATTCTCCAACTACTTCCCCACTTCTCTGTAGTAACAATAATGGCAGCTAATAATAGGACCCAAGAGAGCTTGGCAGCAAAAAGACACCCAGAGGCCAATCCAGTCTTGCTGGGGATCCGCAAAGCCTACACAGTTCGAAGGCAGTGGAGAGGAGGACACGTCCCTTCTCTTCATGTGGAAACTCGGTCACTAACTGATTGTCACCATTTGGTCATCTGCATATAGAAGATCTTTTTATGTAGGGCAAAATCTGTAGAGATGCTAGAACCAAGATTAAATGCCATGAGCTTGAAAAAGCATGGATAACCCATAAAATCCCAACACTCGGGAAGAGCAGAGTCATTCTAGGCCTGAGTGAGCTTTCACAGACCGGGTCCTCACCAGCCCACATTCTGTGGAGATGACACCTCCCTGAGCTCTGGGAGAGCCACCAGCACTGAGTGCAGAGAGGAAATGCTCAACCCCCATCTGCTGTTGCCTAGTCCTTCTGACGGCCCCACTAAAGACCTGGGGTCAACATAAAGAATTCATTGCCATACAGTTAGAAGGGAGGCGTTTTAAGTTCTAGTGTTCAATAGCACAGTAGGGTGACTGCAGTCAACAATACTGTACGTATCTTTCAAAATAGCTAGAAGAGAAGATGTGAAATGTTCCCAACACACAGAAATGATAAATGTTCAAGATGATAGATACTCTAACCACCTTGATTTGATCATTACATATTTTATGTGTGTACTGAAATATTATATGTGCTCCAAAATAAGTACAAATATTATATAGCAATGAATAAAAACACAAAATTGAAAAAAAAAAATTTAAGGACTCACTGACAATGTTCTTTCTCTCCCCAACCTTCTGGACCACATAAAAGGGGGTCCAAAAAAGAGCTGCAATTTATTTATAAAAAATTGTGTATTTACTATTTCATCTTCAGCCATCTTCAAAGTATTCTCTGTTTGATGCAATATACCTATTAAGACTGCTGTGTCATCCTGATCTGTCCTGCCCTGCACTTAAACAGCTGCACTGCCTCTAGGACAGTGGTCAGCAGTCAGGGCATTTCTTTTCTTTTTGTGACTCAAGAACAAGCTTTTTCTGTTTTCTTTGAAATACAAGAGATTCAAAGAAATTTTTTTAAAGTCCTTTTCGATCCATATTTTACAGTTAAATTTTCTTGGATACAGAAAAAGGGACACAGCAACAATGTATTTTTCCAAATAGTTCCGGAGTTTTGAAAAACTATGAAAATGCCAGGCTCTGCCTCAGAGACCTATTAATGTCATTCAAATAAATTTTATTTTATTGAAACTCTGGATTAGAAGAAAGATATGACTTGGCATACAGTACAATTATAGTATCCAAAAATGACCAAATAGTCCAACTTCATGAACTTGAGCGTTAATTACCCAGGGACTGCAAGATAAGTGCTATATAAACACAAAGACAGATTCAAGTGTCTTCATATTACTTCATAAAACAAAGTTGTTTTTAAAGAGTTCTTAACTTCTGGGCTGAAAATACAAACTAATGAAGTTCCATTTTGTTTTGGGGGGGTTGTTTTGTTTGACAGGGAGATGAACTTCTACACTAAAGCAGAAAATGCATCTAGATAATTTGAAAATTCACATAGTTCATCATATCTGGGGGATTCATTGGTACTGAGAGTTCTTTTAAGCCTCTGCTATTAAAAAGTTTTACAACCATATACCTTCTTAATTTTATCAGAAGCATTATAACAAGTGATAACCTTAAGCTAAGACTACAACTTTGGCAAAGAGTCCAAGAAAATTTTTTAAAATCTACAATTTCAGGGAAAATATTTATAATTCTGAGTACTGGGAAGAATTAAGAGACTGCAAAGCACATTACAAAGAGGGCACTACGCAGCTAGTAATCATTTTCTAAATGCGCTAATTTGTGCACAAGAAGGAAACAGGGCCAGGGTTGGGAGTTCTGTGGTGTCAAAGTCACGGGTCTTTTAACTTTGGTATCAATGCTGTAATGTCACAAAGGCTAGGGCCCAAAAGGATCACGTGGCACAAATGAAAATTCACTCACCTGCTTCCATAGCTTAAGGTCATGGTTCTGCATCTGACTGCGTCCTGGCTCTGACGCCCACTAGCTCTGTCACTTAGGCATGTGTCTCAGTTTCCTCATCTCTCAGATGGCAGTTGTAACAGTATGTACCTTACAGAGTTGAATTAATATTTATAAAGTGCTTTGAACACGTCTGGCACAAAGAAACAATCTGTGTTAAATAAACTGCCGTTTACACAACTCCTTCTGCCACCCAACTCCATGAAAAGTATGCAGTGCAGATGATCCAACCAAATTAGCATCAAGAGTAGCCACCATGCCTGTGAGAGAGAGTTCAGGGGCCTCCCGAGTGGCACCAAAAAGAAATGATCGATAATGACTCCAGGTAGATGCACCATGGTGAGGCACACATTCAAATCAGTCAGAGAATCTTGGCTCTAGGCTGCCCTGAGGCTACACAGGCAAACGCTCTGTTTGTCCCGAGGTGTAATTGTTTCTGGGTGGTTCATCACAATGCAGAGCAGCCAGCTAGTTTCAAAGTCCTGCATTAACACTGGTGTTGAGTGAGATGGGAAGGATAAAGCAACTGGTTCTTATTGAGATCTGACACAGGCTACACACTTTGCTAGATGTTTCTGCCTCATGGTGCAGGGATGATTATCTGTTTCTCACAATAGAGAACATTTTGCCATTATGGAGTTACTCAGTTTTGGAAGGCAGGGGATATGTTGCAGAACTCACACCCAGCTCCGTGATCCCAGTTTGTGGACTTTCTCCTATACAGTGCTACCTTTTGTTCATAAAAAAAGAAAACAAGTCGGGCTCGGTGGCTCAGCCTGTAATCCCGCACCTTGGGAGGCTGAGGTGAGTGGATTGCCTGAGCCCGCGGGTTCGAGACCCGCCTGGGCAGGCGAAACCTCATCTCTACAATAAATCAAAAAAATTGGCCGGGCATGGTAGCACACGCCTGTAGTTCCGGCTACTCGGAAGGCTGAGGCTGAAGGATCGCCGGAGCCCAGCAGGTCGAGGCTGCGGTGGCCGGGAGCGGCCACTGCACTCCAGTCTTGGCGACTGAGTGAGACTCCA
>CAUYQG010062813.1:0-11832 GCA_963574415.1 Tarsius wallacei | reverse complement strand
AAAAAAAAAAAAAAATGACATAGAATGTCTCATGTCTCATTGGTGCTTCTTAAGAGAAATAGCATACACTACTTGGAAATGGAGTAAGCCAGTCATTTTCGTTGCTTAGAGCTAGAGTTTAGAGTTGGGATCACACGTGACCCAGACTGGAGTGCAGTGGCTGCTCCCGGCCACCACAGCCTCGACCTGCTTGGGTCCGGCGATCCTTCCGCCTCAGCCTTCTGAGTAGCTGGAACTACAGGCGCGCGCTACCATGCCCGGCTGATTTTTTTTTTTTTTTGATTTGTTGTAGAGATGAGGTCTCGCTTGCCCAGGCGGGTCTCGAACCCGCGGACTCAGGCAATCCACTCACCTCAGCCTCCCAAAGGCGCGGGATTACAGGCTGAGCCACTGAGCCCGGCTTATGTCATTTTTGAGAAGGAAAAGTTTCGTTGTCTTCTGTGGGAGCTACCTATCGAGATTCTCTCTTTTCCTTTGGATGATCTGATATGAGGTCCCGGAGTGTTGTCACCATTTTGTTACTGTAAGGGGATTGCCTAGAGCTACTGGAGGCTACCCAGCAGAGGTGAGTTTGAAACCTACAGAGGCTAAAGGCAGAACAGAGTGATGAAAAGAACAAGGACCTTGGTGGTATTACCCGATCCATGAGCAAACCTTGCTGAAAACCAAACCTTTCTCTGAATTTGTCTGTTGTAAGAACCAACAGCACTGAATTACTGTTTAAGCCGATTTGACTTGTGTTTTCTGAAACTTTCATTCAACATTTTGCCCAACTGATACAACACAGAATTTCATGAAGCTGGTGTAATGTAGTGGTATAAAGAACAATAAATATTCAATTTTTTTAAGGATTGCATATTTCATAGCTTCTTAGTTTTTTATAGTAATACATATAAAATTATTTGGGGTACCACATGTTTATTGAAACAAATTCTAGAATTATCCACTGCTTGAAATCATTACTTAGATAAGTACTCTCAGATTTTGTTTAGAAAGAACTACTTCTGTTGTCCAAGATCTTTGGTTAATAATATAATTGAAGGATTTCAATTCTTCCTTGAGCTTGTGAACAGTAACAAACTCTCTCCATTAAAAACTTCAAGTCATTGTTTATAATGACAAGAATTTCACGAGCTTCTTTTTTTTTCTTCAAAGATGTGGGGTACAATTCAGGGTTAGGTATACAAATGTTCATTATGCAGGTGCCCTTGTTGATGAGGTGTGCGCCCTTCATGTGCTTCCTAGGTTCATCTCCAGTGCAATCATGTTGTGCTATAGTAGCTTTTCCTTCCAATTACATTATTATACTTCAAACATCATTTTCCCATTAGGCAAATAATAAGATATATTTTCATACTTTACAATCTTGTTTATTAATGGTTTTTATGCAGGATAGTCTTCGGTTTCTAGTCCATTTGTAAGAAGTTCCTATTAAGAAATTCAATGAAGCATGGGAACAACGCACGCGTAATTTATTAACATATCAAGAGGCTTTAATTTGCTAACATTTTCCTATCATGCTGGTGTGCCAGAATATAAAGAACAAATTGCTAAAGCATGGAATGTAGTAGAAATGGGTGAAAAAGCTATCTATCTTCCAAAGGCTCCCGGCTTCAACTGTTCACAGCATGAAGGAACCCAGCTTGCAAACGAATAGTGTTTATTCATGTTGCCAAATTTATTTAGGCTCCGCCTGTTTACCTCTACTATTTATTTAACACTATATAAAATTAGAAGAGCACATATGGAAAAGCACTGCCAAAGAAAATACATGTACACAGATCCGCTCAAAAACCTTGATGGAGGTTTACATCTTCTAGTTACTTTAGAAACAGTGACTTCCTCATTTAATTTAGCTCATTTTTTTCTACACGGTTAAACTGAGAAGCTATGATTACTAGCAAATAGTGTACCAGATGCTTTTTATACTCCGTATGAATCATAACGAGTGCCACATTTTCTTAAGCTGGCTTAGAATTTCAGGAACATTTGTGTCCAAATGTCTTAGGGCATTGTGCATGCACTCCCAGCATGGTGCAGTCCCCACTACACCCGTGTCATAAATGCTGGCCGCTCATATTTCTGCTAACTATTGGAGCTTTCATCTTTGCTCTGGCCTGAACTCCCTTTAAGAGGGTTGGGACTGTACGCTCTTCCACTCAGTGAAGCTTGACAAGTTGTGCGTGTGTGATACCTATTTGTTGACTGAATGATGGAAATAAATAAATAAATAAATGGAGAAAAGAAAGAAACTCTGATCTATAATTTTCCTTTAAACACAATATCCTAGTTGATGCCAAAGAAAAAGGACCTCCTTCCCTGTTTTAAAAAGAATAAAATGGCTATAACAGTAGCTCAGCTTATGAGCTTTTAATATAATGTGACATGCCACTTGAGAATCTAAATTTTCATTGTATATATATTTTATAGTATCTAATATATAATGCTATTCAATTAATGCTCAATAAAACACATGCACATAAGAGTTTGCTAAAGAACTAGTTTAACAGTTTTCATCCTCACACTGATAAGTTAGTTTGGTTGTTTTCTACTCAAAGATTACACTTCAACCTTGGCAAGTCATGTGAAAAATGCATACCATTCAAATCTTCTCATCCCAGTATGGATGCAGTAGTATCTATTTACCTTCATTATGTGAAAGACTGTTCAAAGCAGATGATCCCTCTAAGTGATTCACAACTCTATCATCGTTACACACATAGCACTAGCTAAATCTGAGATGCCAGGCCGTACTTAGTACTTAGTAACTCATCAGTTCTGCAAAACAACCCTATTGTGATTGTTCCTGTTATACAGGTGAGGAAACTGAGACAAAGGGAAATGAATAATCTTGTCTAAGGCCCCACACTATATACACTATATACACTATATATGCAAGCATATTATAATTCAATTGCTAGCAATTTTTTTTTGCCAGCTGTATGACCCTCAATAAGACATTGGTTAACTGATCTTTGTGGTCCTTTAGTGCCTATTATACCACAACTAAAATTAGCAATAAGCTAGCAACTAACATTTGATAAAGAAGTTATATAAAACCAAAGAACTAGAGAGTGAATGACATATAAGAATATGGAAAAATCAGTAAGCAAGCTTCAAAAATAGGCTCAGAAATATTCCATGTGTAATAATAAAGCTAATGTTCTTGAAGTGCTTCTATGTGCCAAGCACCATGTTACATTCTTTAAATGAATGTGCCATTTGATCTTTACAACTGTATGAGGTAGGATAGTACTATTATTCTCATACTACACATGGTCACATACCTGGTAAGTAGCACAAGAGAGAACGTCAACCTGAGTAGGTCTAGCTTTCCAGAAAAGGTGAAGGAGAAGGCAAGGTGAGTTAAAAACCATCTGTGGGATTAACTTTAAATTGGCTGCAATGGCGTTTCCCTAAATCGCAGGGCTTATGTGAATGAGCCCCTAGACCCGCCCTCTAAAACCAAATGTAAACGCATATACCTTGTAACAGTCTGTGGATTGCTACAGCAGCCAATCAAGCTTGGTAGAAAGAGAGAGAAACTCAAAGGAGATGGACTGAGGTTTTACGATGGCTAAAGTACATAAACTAGGGCTGGGATCTGATAGAGGCTTAGGCCACAGATACAAAGCAGCTTTTTGGGCTCAGTTCCCAGTTCTTCATCGAAGTTTCCTCTGGACGAATGAGGTGAACTAAGCACAAATTTGCTTTTTTATTTCTTGTCACCATTATATATCATTTTCTTGCCATATTTTGGGCCATATCTTCTCTCTCATATCTAGACACACCTATGATACACATAACAGATTTTCTTTTTGGCAATATGCTCCCCACAGTGTGTGTGTGTGTGTGTGTGTGTGTGTGTGTGTGTGTGTGTGTGTGTGTTTTACAGTTGAGTTAACATGTCTAATCACCTTAGGAATAAATCACAAAAATGAGTCACCATCATATTTTGTACTCATTTCAGGTCTTTACCTTGACTTTGAAGCCTAGGATATCTGAGTAACCTCTCCCTATATTTCTGCTCTTTATCAAATATCCATTTCACTTAGCCTGTGTGAGCATTAATTTTTCTTCTGGTAGTTTAATTCCTGTGCTAAGAATTGAATAGATTTAGACACTGACCACAAAAGGAGATAGCAGCTAGCTCACTTTTCTTTTTTTTACAAACATGAACTGGATATATATACGCTGACAGAAATGCTTTCAGACTATAGCCTTACGAAGAAAATTAACTTCTCTTATGTTTAAAAGTTACCTTTGATAAATCCCTGAAGTTTCCTGGAAGAGTCAAGTCCAATTCTTCCGATTCATAGTTTGTTAACACCCATGGAAACACGGGATATTGGTTCAGATCATTATATGTTCGTCCTAGTAAAGAAAACCAGAAATGAAAATTTGTATATACTAATTGCTTATGAAATAGTGTCTGTTCTCATAAGGCAACTGCTGCATTTCAGGAGACAAGTTACTCTTTTTGTTTATTGAACCACGTCTTTGGATAACCAGAAGCACTCTGATTACAACGCATTTCAAGTGAATTCACTTGATAATTTTTTTAAAAGTAACTATATTACTATTTAGAATATAAGCGTGTGATGGAGACTGCTGGGTGGTTGTTGCAACTGATTCTCTTCTTCCCGGGCTAGAACTCCCTTGTAAGTAGCGATGGCCACGGGACTTTGGCTCTAGTCTTCAGAATGTGAGCTGAGGCCCTTTGAGGCATGGCCCACAGAAACTTCCACATGTGTGTCTCCATGTCCCATTTCTCTTCTGCTGATGTAGCTGACACTGCAGCTTTGGAAGCAGAGCCCCAAAGAGTGATCACAGAGGAGGTCACCCTGGTGATCTGCACGCTTGCAGCTTATGTGATGGTATTTTACGACAATAAACAAATATTTAGAAATTAAATTTCCAGTACCCAGAATACTATATTAAACTTATATCAAGGATCAATGTAGAGAATTTTCAAGTGAACAGAAGTACTCTGAAGTCAGGATGAAAAAGCACAGAGATAGATGTCTAACATACATTTTTTACACTCCTTTAAATTCATGATTTTTGGGGGGTATTATTTTGTCTCACTTTAGTGGAGAACTGCTGGACCTTAGGTTGGGTTTCTCTGTTTATTTGTTAGTAGAATGCCTTAAATATATTTCAGGTAGGATACTGAGGCACAGTAGGAAAGTAGAAAGTTTAGGGGAGCACAGAACTGGCTCCCCCTCACAAACTGATACTGAAATAACACGATCAGATGAAATTTAAAAAATCACTATTAAAGAAACAGGATCCAAAGAAAACTTTTGCTGCACAAATTTTTTCTATAAATGTGTTGTGATCTGATGATGGGCAACTTTCTAAGCTTCCATTAAAATTTACACAAAACAGCTACTTCATGGGCATTTAGTGATACGGCTTTCAGTCAATATTTTCCTGCCATATTTATAACAGCCATTAATAATGCCCATACCACATGTCCCATCACAGTCACATAAATATGCAGATATTATCTTGTTTATCATCAGAAGATGACATTAAACGATATCTACTCTTGAAGCCATTGGTAAATATGACTGTGAAAGGGGGGACAAAACATCCCACAGTCTGAGTAAGAACTAAAATCCATGAACTATTATAAGGATCAAATCAAATTAATTCTTTTAGTAAACATTTCATTGGTGACTATTTTATCTGTTTATCATAAGCAGCTTTGACTTTTACAACTAAGCTACACATTATTTTCATGTGCAAATTGATGTGCATGTGTAGCATTTATGCAGGTAACTGACAGCAGAATGTTGCTTCTAGTTTGGGACGAACTTAGTTAGGGCTTCCCCTGTGTCGCCCCGCTCAGCTCTCAGGCCTCTGCTATACCTGATACACAGTCATTGCTTACGTGTCTGCCTTTCCACTCGTCTATAAACTTATGCATGCAGGGGCTGGGTTGTTGTTTTATTTTAACCTCTGTGTATTGGAACATACTGTCTTCCGAATAAATATTTGCTGCTGGAATGTATGTGAATGTGGTAAAAATTTGGTGAAATAAGACAAATTTTAAAAGATGAACAAACATAAGCCAGAAAAGAAGAAAAATTGCAAAACATTCTTTTTAGAGGATAAGGATTATACAAAAAGTATATATGAGAGAGAATGGCATTGTGAATGTGTATGTAAAACTAGAAGAAAATGTCTGCCTCTAGACAGCTTAACCAATCAATTAACCTGCTTTGGATTTATAAGTCTATTGCAAAAAAGAATTTGGAGTCATCATTAAAAGCTTTTGTACAATAAAATGATCTGCTAAAACAGTACCATTATGTAAAATGTAAGCTATAAAATTTAAAATGTATGATTGATTGATTGATAGTTCATATATATGCTAACCTAGACATTTGATTTCTCCCAGTATTTTTTAATGCATTTATATATATATATATATATATATTGGCCAGCAGAGCTATTTCTGGGAACCTAAATGGGTCCATGGCAGGCTTAGTGCTCTTACATTTTCTGGGGAACTGTTCTACTTAAAAATCTGTAGATTTTAATGAAAAGTAGGCTTTCCAGTGTGTCTTTTTATAGAATAACACCAATGCTATCTATTTACATATATAACATATATTGCTTAAACAAGTCAATTGATAGATGAAAATTGGATACCACAGTTATTTTAAAAATTTCTGATGAAGTTTTTGGAACTTATATACTATGGAAAAACTATCAAAATAAAATAAAAAGCATTTAAATGTACTGCATATATGTAAACAGCATAACAATACAGATCATATTTGAAGACATTAGCCTTTTACTGGAAATGATGTTTTAATAAAGGAAAAGATACAATGCTATTTTTAGACAAAATACAAAGGAGAAAAGGAGAAAAACCATCATTTAAAAATGCATACATACATACACACAAAATGATTGATGCCAATAATTATAGCATACGGTGACTTATCTGCCCTGTATTTTTTATAATTAACTTCCAATAGTCTTTGAGAGTGTCTTTGAAAATAATTGTTAAGAAAAACCTAGTAATTTTTAAATTAGCAGAGCTTTAGAGCACTGCTTTAATTCTAATACATAAAATACCTTTTAAAATAAATGCAATGACCTTAAAACCTGTTTTTAATAAAAATTTTCACATAAAAGCCTTGCAAGATGAACAGTCAATATATATTTTTGATTTGAATTAAAATGCACAATGTATTTCGTGTCACATAAAAAAGAATGATCAAGTAGTGTTTTGGAGATTTTGCGTTGAATTTTAACCATGTATTAGCATTATTCCTTTAATTATTTTACTGAACACTTTTGTGAAATGAAAAAAATATTGTTCATGAAATTGTCCAGAAAGTGAGATATTTTCAAAATACTACCTGTTAGGCGCTACACATCTAGTATTTATTTATTAATGGTTTTGCTTCTTCTTTAGGATGGTTGAAATTTAGTAAATGCACTTAAGCTATCATTGGTAAGGCTCTTTCCTCTTCCAGCAGTGGTAAGTGCAGGATGTACATATATATTTTTTGCCAACTATGCTTATAAAGATTTATCTTAGAAGATGAATATTCAATATTGTAAGCCTATGACATGAATCTACTCAAACAATAAATGTGAAGCACAGTAAATGAGATCTCAGAAACACTGGATCTGGTTCTTTATTTAAAAAAAACTTTTTAATTAAACCATCCAATTTAATGTTTTTATGTGGCACTTTAGTTTTGAAGGTAAAGTGATCTAGAGACAGCTGACAAAGAAATTATAACTGCAATTCCTTGGTGAAAATGTTAATGACAGCAAAATATTGTTTAATTAGATGATTGCAGCATCTGGATTAACACTCTTTAAGAGCGATGTTCCTGTGCTTGTCTGCTTCTTCACACTTTACAGACATTTTGTCATCTCCAGGTCATTAGGAAAGAATTTTTAATGATTTTTCTAGAAGCAAGCAGTTCAAGTTACATCTAATTAGATGACAATAATAAGCCCACCACATGCAGTAGCTAAATATATACATAATTAACCAGGGAGGGCTTGTTCATCACAGAGTAAAAAAGTGGAAAATGCTAAACAGGAGAGAAAGGCTGGGGTTGGGGAAGTTGGGCTGAATGCATTGGCTGGTCGTATGAAAAACCTCTCGGAATCCTTCAGAAAGAATTCTCCAGTCTCACAAGGGATCATTTATATAAAGCTATGTTAGCAATCACTCTGTTTTTCATAAAGTAAGAATGCCAGATTGGAGATCTTTTTCTTAGTATTATCTAATAAGGTATAAAATGAGGCATAGATCATATCTTCAGAACACAAGAAGCAGAAATGAGGTCAACTCTAGGAACTGGAGGTTGAAACCACATTTTTAGTAGAACTCTTAAGTATCATTAAAATTATTTTACATAATCTTCTAAAACTTAATGTTCTTTGAAAAAAAAAAATCCCAAGTGTTTCAAAAATAGTTTAATTGGTTATACCACAGTTATGAACTGGACTCTCATGCAGTTTTAAAAATCATGGCTTTAAAGACTATTCAATAAAAAAAGAGTGAGTGTGTATGTGAACAGATTCCCAATGATCCTCCACACACAGAAAAAGAAAACCAGAAAAATCACCAGAATGTCAGCTAGAATATTTATGCCTAGACTTATGAGTGGGCTAATTTCTAAAATTTCACTTTTCTATATTGCTAATTTTCTAAGTTGAATATTTATTAAATTTATAAATAGAACAAAACAAAGACTATGAACACATTTATGGGATTTTAGGTATCTTTAAAAAACAATGTATTTTCTGAATATTTGACAAATGTCTTTTACTATGTAAAGTAGCTTTACAAAAATTATATATGTATAGTAAAATGTGTACTTGTTTATATGCAATTATGAGTCTATGTACATATCACAAGAGGGTCTAAAAAGTCTAGATTATGCAGTAATACTAGATACTAGGGCCATATGGTTTATAGAGTCTCATTTTTAAAAGCATCTAGAAAGGAGAAAAGTAAAATTGGTCAGATACAAGAGGTCTTAAGAAATGGAGAGAAAGAAATGGGTCATAAAATGTACTTTGTATTCCATATTAAAATAATATTTTTGGGAGAAAAGATAAATCTGAGAGTGCAAGGCATTAACTAGCAATCTAATGAAGAACTTGGTACTGTCTTCAGCTAGGTCTTAGAAATATTTATAGAATATTTATGGAAAACACAAAATGTATTAAGTCACATTGATCTATAGTTTAAAAAACCTGAAGCCAGAAAAGATGGATTCATCTTCTCAATCAGAGTCCAATTCTGTAACTTTCTAATCCAGGAGGTCTAAAGCATCCCTCATCTGGCCGATGTAGTGAATTCACATAATAGATCACAAAATCCCACACATATTTACAAAGCATGGATATTACATTATTTTAATTTCATGGGTATTTACTGTGCAAAACTTTTTTTCTCATTGGGAAGATGAGCTATTGTCATAAAATATACACATAGAGTATGGACACAATCATATGTGTCCGTGTGTGTGATACAGGGAGTGCTGTACAAGATTAATAAAACTGTCCTTAGGTTTGTCTTTTGAAGAATATGGGTATAGGACAGTGATTCCCAAAATGTGGTCACTGGAGACTTCTTAGAAATGCAGATTCTTGCGCCTCACTCCAGGCCTGCTGAACCAGAACCGCTGGCAGGGGTGGAGGTGGGGGAGGGAGGGTGGCAGGGCAACAGTCTGTGTTTTGGCAGGCCTGCTTCTGATATGCGACAGTCAGAACTGTGAGTAAAGTGGACACTGGGGGTGCTGATGGCTGGTGGTGCTCAGCCAAGTCCCTCTCCAAGAACTGCTATCATTAGAAGCCCCATCTGGGGCCAGGTCTTTCCCGGAGTCTACAGACGGTGGCATGAAGGCCTGGCTCCCTTGCCCCAATGCAAGGCAACTCAAGGCAAGACAACTCAGTTCCCATACCCGGGCTCCCTGTGGGATCCACTGAGGTTTTGTGATCTCTCCTTCTGCCCAGTTCTACTTTCTTCACTCCTCTGCAGATGTCCATCCCAAAGCCCTTCTCCAATAAATGTTCTCAGTCTGTCTCAGTGTCTGTTTCTCTGTGGATCTAAGACCCAGCTGAACACAGTACCACGTTCTATGTTAAAGACAATGATTCCAGGCCCAAATCTAGTGCTACAATATTAGTGTCTACAAAAGTCATGACAGTAAATAAATTCAAAGAATTCTTTAGATGAAATGCAAAAGAAGATGATAAAATTGTTTTAAATCATTAGTTGTTGAGGTTTCATAAGCAGTTAATGAATCGAGGCTGATGATGGGAGAGGAACTGGAATGGTACCAGGTTGTCCCGGAGCAACTGAAGACTCTGGAGCCAAACTGTCTATGCTGGAATCCTGACTTTGTCAATTGTTAGCTCTGTGACTTGTGCAATCATTTAACTTTTCTGTACTCATTTCCTGATCTGTGAAATAAGAACAGAACCTAACTCATGGGGCTGCTGTGAAGATTAAATGAGCGAATAAAGCACTTAGAACAATATTTGATACCTTTAGTTACTATTTTTCCTGAATATTGATAACAATAATTAAAGAAATACTTCAAAAGGAAAAATTAAACAAAACAGAGTTAATAAAGCCTTATTTTTCTGAATCTTGATATCATAATAGATAAAGAAATGCTTTAAAAAGTATAATAAGATCTAAGCCAACCATTTCTTGGTTTTAAATAACCTAGGGAATTACAATTTGTCAAAAAGAAGACTAACATCCTCTCTAGAAATAATATATCTTAAGTTCCAATCAAGTCACTTAAATAAGTATTTATTGAATAACTATATTCCTAAAACTGTGTTATGAAATAATGTGATTATCTAGTGGAACTCATGTTAATAAAAGAGATATTAGCACAATTTGGCATCTTTAGAGTGCCCGTTATACTAGAAACCTGGAAGAATTCTGAAAAGCATTTCACTAAGGAGAGATGAATGGTCATACAGTATTTTCCACCTCAGGGAAGCAGACAGTTCTAAATGCTGCACTAATAGGTAGTGATTGCATGCTTTCTGGTATGTTCCAAGTTTTTTTTTTTTTTGAGTTGGAGTCTCACTCTGTTGCCCAGACTAGAGTGCAGTGGCCGGGAGCGGCCACTGCAGCCTCGACCTCCTGGTCTCTGGCGATTCTTCTGCCTCAGTCTTCCAAGTAGCTGGAACTACAGGCGTGTGCTACCACACTCGGCTAATTTTTTGATTTCTTGTAGAGATGAGGTCTCTACAAGTTGCCTACGCGGGTCTTGAACCTGCGGGCTCAAGCAATCCACTCACCTCAGCCTCCCAAGGCGTGGGATTACAGGCTGAGCCACCGAGCCCGGCTTGAATAGATTCTTTATATGCCTTGGATATAAGAATTTGCTGAATTTCCATCCAGGATGGGCTAAAACTGACATCATTTAAATTCTACATATAATAGTATATTTCGTTATTCACTGTGGCAGAAAACATGAAGCATTTTGTTATTCTGATTGTTTGAAAATGACAGCTACTGTTGAAACTTCCTTTTAGAATAAAATAGTGTTGTCTTAATATATTCTTGTATCTTTTTGTGTATTTACCTAATTTTAAAGGCCAAACAGGATTTATGCATCACCCATCATTTTTTACTTCTGAGCCACCAAGTATTTATCAGTGGGTGAGTTCTCGTCTGAAGGGTGAAGGAATGCCACCCTATCCTTACCTCCCTGGAATCTGTGAAAGAAGCAGACTGGTAGTCTTGGTATGTATTTGGAGTTGTCCCTATCTTGTTTAATTTTTCCTTTCTGTATAAAGTTTTTGTAGCATGTT
>CAUYQG010062810.1:0-20360 GCA_963574415.1 Tarsius wallacei | reverse complement strand
ATTATGAACTTCACAGCAACCTGGCTGGTCTTAGAGTCTCTAATACTGAGTGACCTGTCACAGAAACAAAGAACTTAGTACCACATATTCTCACTCATAAGCAAACCTTGAACAATTATCATAATACTATAAGAAAGGGATCGGCAGTAGCAGGAAACTGCCAGGGAAGGGAGTGGGAGAGGGGCACATTTCATTGATAAGGGTACCTGATATCAGGCCAGGTGATGCGGAGACCAAAGTGGGGCCCAAACTTTACCTGTACAATGACTATTAGGATACCTAACCCTGAATTGTACCCCGCATCTTAAAAAAAAATCTATCCAGTATCTTCCTTTAAAAATAGAATTGGTGGGTGGGTGCGGTGGCCCACCTATTATCCCAGAACTGTGGGAGGCTGAGGAGGGAGGACTGTCTGAGCCCAGGAGTTCAAGACCAGCGTGGGCAACATGGTGAGACCTTGTCTCTACAATAAATAAAAAAATCAGCCAGATGTGGTGTCACCCAACTGTAGTTCCAACTACTTGGAAGGTTAAGGTGGAAGGATCACCTGAGCCCAGCAGGTCGAGGCTGCGAGACTGCAGTAGCTGTGATTCAGCTTCTGCACTCTAGCCTGGGAGACAGAGCGAGACTCCGACTCATTAAAAAAAAAAAAAAAAGAATTAGTGTTTGCCTAATTGACTTTTCTAAAATCTAATTAGTTTTAAACATTTTCTCAACTAATTTTCTGTATGTCAAAATGAAAATGATGTGGCAACAGAGTTGACGTAATCATTTTCACGGGGAAATCATTTCCAAAGGTTTATAGCCTATAACTTGCATAATTCCTTTAATAACTGTGTTCATTAATTTGTTAGAGCATAGAATGATAAACTCCATCTTTTGCACTTCAGATTACAGTCAAGGTAACATGACTTTCTTCTCATACCCACCATAAAAAGAGGCAACAACCAACGACTTGCCTGCCATCTAGTGCTTACCTATTACCATAAAAACTTAATGATAGTGAAAATCTGATCCTTCACTACTAATTTTACTTTATTATTTGAAATCAACAAGATCAAAATCAGTTCTTTGGCACAATGTCTTTTGCTGGATCCCCTCCTCAACACTAGCCACTTTGCCCGTGATGGAATCCAAGTGATCAGCATTACAAATTGCCAGCCCTTACTCTTTTGTACCTCCTCTGGGTTTTGAAGCATGTAGGCTTCATTACATGTGTGACATTTTCTTATTTAGCAAATATTTATATATTTAATAAATACAACATACTAGCACTTTTCTGGGTGGTTAGTACATAGCAGTATGAAAACCACAGAGTCCTGCCCCCATAGTCCTAGGTCCTGGTGTATATATAGTTTCTCTCTCATCCCCACTTGTTGAAGAGAATTTTATTTTGTCCACTGGATTCCTAGGCCTCTTTTATGCCGAATGAAGGTATGGGGTAGAGAAAGAACTATAGAGGCCAAGAAGGCCAACTGGTTTATACTGGAAAGGATTGAGTCACTGGGAGAGGGACAGATTCAAAAGAGGAGAAGAAAAGGGAGGGAAAAGGGGGAGAAAAAAAATAACAGTGTGGGTTGGAATTGGGGAAGAGTTTGGGAGCTTGAAAAGAGGATGGAGAGAATGGAGGCAGCTAAGTGTGAAAGTTATAAAGAGAGAAAGAAGGGGAAATAAATGTTTAAGAAAGTTCACTGGATTTTATTTATGGTGACCCTCTTTGATATTTATTAGAATAGTTCCATAATGATTTAAGTTTTCAAGATTTTTTAGTTGTCAGATTGCTGTTTCCTTGAATAAGACACTGCATGAGTAATTCGCAAGGCTGCTCAGTTAAAAATAGGTAACACTTGGTAGTGAATAACACCTTGGAAATCCATCTCATATGCATGGGGTCTTCTTCTAGGAGGGGCTGGAAGCTGTGCCCTGACAAACAGTGTGGTGGAAGAAATATTGAAGCTGGGGTCTGGAATCCTGAATATTGACTCTCCTGGGATTACATTTCTAATGTAAAATGAAAGGCCAAATTGACTGATTGCTAAGGTTTTCCCCAACTCTAAGAACATTCTTGATTATAGTCAGTGTTGCAGGATTGATAACCTAATGTATCACCTTTTGGTGGGCATGTTAGTACTGTAATC
Source organism: Tarsius wallacei (assembly GCA_963574415.1). NCBI lineage: Eukaryota > Metazoa > Chordata > Mammalia > Primates > Tarsiidae > Tarsius > Tarsius wallacei. Next base: position 18,222 of record CAUYQG010062810.1, on the reverse strand, counting down.
TTTTTTGTTATTGTTTTTAAAGAACAATGTTTTCTTTCAAAGGAGTAGCTTTCTGAAATACAGGCAAGTGGAAAAGATTTTAGGGGACATGGATATGGGAGACATGGGAGATCTCATTATAAATTATCCTGGCTAAATTATAAATTCCAGGTGGACTTTTTCCTACCACCAATAAGCATCCTGGATAAACTACAAGCTAGCTGCCCTTACCTGCAGAGCCACCCCAACTGGGGTGAAGGTTGTAGGAACTATTTCAATTGGCATTTGCTGCGTAACAAATAAACACAAACCCTCAGCAGCATAACAACATTTCTTGCTCACATATCAAAGATGCACTGGGGTTAGCTAGGTCACTCTGCTCATCGTGGCTAGGTTGGTTCAGATATCTGGGGATTGGCTGGCTACTGGACTAATATAGGCTGGCCTATATCATGAGATAACTCCTTTACAGTTTTGACTTCTGTTGACAGAAGTAGAAAACAATTTTGTGGTTCCCTTATCTTGCCAAAACAATTTTTTTTAAGAAAGAAAAAAATGTTTGAGAATATGAAAACAGATTGTTTTGATCTCTCCCTCTTGTAGGCATGCATGCATACACACATACACTTCAGGCTGTTCGCAAAAACAATAAAATGCAATTATTAATGAAAACAGTAGCTTGTAAATTAGCAGAACTGCCAGCATCAACATCTTAAAAATATCTGCTATGATGGATGGGTAAGCAAATATTTTCATTTTGTACTTTAATTACAGATATTATTGTTTCAAATTGCTTGCTAATAACTGTTGCCCCAAAGACAATTCAAAGTTAAAAGTTGTTTTTCTACACTAAAACGCTTCATGGGGCCTGTCAGTATGGCCGTACACAGTAATTACGCAAAGCAAGCCATTTGAGCCAAACAAATGTTTCCAATGCTAGATGAGCTAAAATACTTATACAAATGAGAAGGTGTCTGAACCTGGTTAAATTCTTGAGCGCACCACTCGCTCCACTCACTAGCTATGTATACTCATGCACAACCTATCTGAACTTTAGTTTTCTCATCTATTAAATTGAAATAATAACCACAATAATAATAGTTATAATACTTCACATGGCTGGTGAAGAGACTGTTTGATTGAATGAGCTATGAGTATAAAAACATTTTATAAATTATAATTTTCCACACACACATTAGGTAGGTAGGATAATAATAGTGAGAGGAGGAATGGTTTGATTCATAACCATCTTAAGTAATAAAGCTTAAAACAGTCTGTCATTCCCTTGTTTCATTACTTAAATGTGCTCTCTTGCAGTTATTCAATAGTGCCACCTGGGTCTGTACCTCAAACATTTACGTTGACCATGAGTGCTGACTTTGTACCCTTGTGGTCATCTCAGTATTCATTCTGCTTGCACTTAATTATTTCTCTTTTAAACCTGGTCCTTGTTCCTAAACTTGAAAGAGTACTGGATAGTCCCAGTTTCCTTGCTTGGTCTGTGTTTAGTTCAAGGAATCTAGGGAATGCTGGGCCTTACCCTTGGCTAGAAGCAGCAGGAAACAGCTGACCAGCTTGCTGAAGCAGGAACTGATTTTTTAAACAAAAAAGAAGGCTATGATGAAGGTACCATTATTATTTCTGTTTTACAAATTAGAAAATTTGGGCTTGGGGCAATTAAATTGTTCAAGCACTCTCAGCTAGAAAATGAGAGAACAGGATACAAATATTAGAGATCATGTTTACTTCTTAGAGTGTATTAGAATTTTTTAGTTGCAGACATGGGACTTCCTCTCATTTTGGCCCTGATCTGAGTCCTACTCAGATAAACTTTGACACAATGCTTCAATCTTTCTTCTTTTTACCCAAGTGCTATAATAATTATAGTGACCATTGATCACTTAATAAGTGCCAGTCAGAGCCAAGATTAGGGTGAGAACAAGTGAGGCACTCACCTGTGAGCAAAATTTAAGGAACAATAAAAAATTCAGTAACCAAGAAAAATAGTATTTTGATACAATATTTTTTCAAATTACACCACACAAAGCCATAATGAAAAACATACCAACATGCTAAATAAGGACAGGATCAGCATTACTGACTTTTGCCTGAGGATCCAATGGCTTGGCTTCTGGTGCCAGTTCATTATCTCGATACTTCAATTTGGAGACACATTGAAAAAAAAAAAAAGTTCTCTGAAAAGGAATTTGTAGGAAAGAGACAACTCCAGTGAAATTTGCAAATTGAAGAGTCACAGCAGTAGGCAGAATGTATGCTCTAGAGAATGAAAGGAAGGCTCAGGTTTTATAGTAAAATTTCTCAACCATGTTACTAAGCAGTTCAATTTATGAAAATGAAGGATTCAAATTTGCTTAGTTCTGGTTGGTCAATACAGCTTCGCCCTGATTGGTCAACCTACCTGAGCCCTGATGGTTGATACAGCTGAGCCCTCATTGGTTGGTTCAGGTGAGCTCTGAAAGTTTCAAAGTTGAACAGAGGTGTGTGGGTTTTTTGGGAACTTTGGAATACGTGTGTGATATGTGTGACATCCAGTCAGCAAATGGCTGCTTGGCCCTATTTTAAGTTTAGGCCCAGTTAGCCACTTGGGATCCATCCTGAAGAACTGGATTTTTCAGGTTCACAATTGTTCGCATCTTTTGCATTTTCTAGTTCCATTCTTATTAATCAAAAGATGATCAGTTTTATCTTCCTCATTGTTTGGGGGAAGGTTCAAGTCCTTGGCCTGCAAGCCTTCCATGTTTTTCTCTTCCAAAATCCTAAGCACTTAGTCTGTGGAGAAGATACAGAAGAAATAAGTTTTTGGGGGAAAAGCTGAGGAACTCAGAGAACGAGGAGGGCAAATTTGGCTCCCACTCCCAACAAGGAAAAAAAAACAACCCCAAACCCTGAAAATCACAACTTCTCTCGGCTGGAATAAGAAAGTTCTCTGAGTCCAAGAGCACTGGAATTGTCACTAGCTTCATGGCAGAACCCCAGGAAAATAACAAGATTGTGGAGGGGAGACTGCCATACATTGAGGCTCCCTGTGATCCAAGAATAGCAAAGAGGAATGAGAGAACCAGGAGATCCAAACAGCCCTCTTTCATCTATCAAAATATAGTGTCCATTTTGTTCTAGGCATTGAAGAAAAATTTTACTCCTCTAGTTATTTGAGTGCAGATGGTAGGAAAATTGAGTAAGAGAATATTGTACACAGGTGGCAGGAGAGGGAGGAAAGGATAGTTTGTGTGGAAACCCTTTCTTGGTATAGACTTTTTGTCTTTTTTATAAATCTGTGCTGTTCTGACTCAGCATTGATCACTACATACTCAATTATAGTGGTCTGCAGGCAAGCATTAATGTTGCTAATGATATTGCTTTGCAGAGTGATTATTTGAGAGCCATTCTCAGCGATTGCATCAGAAATACAGCGTTTGTATAACTCCAAATTAAGCCAGGGGTGAAAAAGCCAGCACATGTTCGGTCAAATACAGCTGACAAAGAGGGCAGCCTGCAATTAGATCAAGCATTCTTGTCACTAGGGGGTTGGTAGGCCTGGCTCACATGCTCAGGGTTGGGGATGACCTTTAACAGATGCACATTCTCAATATAAAAACCCTTGCGTTTAGAGCAGATAAATGAACAAAGCTTTGTAACTAGCTGTTCGTATTTCCATCCCTGCCTGAATAACTGTTTTCTGGGCTTAGAAGAGTCATTGTTGAGATCTTTTAAAGGACCTAACCAGCCAGCCCCATCAGTAATCTTGAACTTGGGTATCCCTGGGGTCAATTCAACCCAAATCACTCATTTTTGCTAGTTCCTTGAACATTCTGGATATTTTTCTTTTTTAGACAAGAAAACTGTTATATTGCCAAATATTTTGCCTAATATTTTTACCTTAGCTGGGTACAAAGTAGTCTTCTAAACACAGGGTCACTTCTAATATATAAAGATTCAGGTAATCTACTCAGGTGAGAAGTGCCTGCTTACGGGACTGGCCTATTTGATATATTTCATCAAATCTCTCCTTCTCCACCCCCATCCTGCTTCTGCCAGCAAGCCAACGTAAGAACTTGCTTTTATGAAAGGCTGACCTTTGATTACTGATATTCTCAAGTCCATAGAAATCTTAAATGGTTCCCTATTGACTACAACTTTTCTCTCTGGCAGATTTACAGACCACTATAGGACCATATTGGTAGTACTCAGGGTTTGCAAAAGTTTTAGTCAGGTGCTTCCTTATATGGGTTTTCTGTTCTAGCCAAACAGGCCTGAAATCTTCCTAGTTCTTATTTGTGTGACCCTCACTTCCTATTCTCCTTTCTATACATCAAAACATTCTTCATTTTCAAGCAAAACTCAAAGCCCACCTCTTCCAAAAGGCAGTCTTTATTCAGATAGATGGGGTCATTTTCCCTTAAGAAATGAAACAGTTGGTCTATCAAGAGAAGAGAATTAGACTGATAGAAGGGCTGAATCCAAATCCCAGTTTTGCTAGGAATTCACTGGGGACTATACAAGTTTCTCAGAATTACCATAACAAAGTACGACAAACTGGGTGGCTTATACAACATAAATTTACTATTGTTTCACAGTTCTGCAGGCTAGAAGTCTGAGATTAAGGTGTAGGCTTGGTTCCTTCTGAGAACTGTGAGGGAGCATCTGTTTCATGCCTGTCTTCTAGCTTCTGGTGGTATGCTGACAATTTTTGGCTTGCCTCAGTTGGCAGAAATACCAAGCTGATCTTTGCCCTCATCTTCACACAGCATTCCCCCAGTTTGTATGCCTATCTCTGTTCCAAATTTCCAATTTTTATAAAAACATCACTTCTATTGGATTAGGGGTCCGTTCTACTCTAGTATGACATTACCTTAACTAATTGCATCTGCAATAACCCTATTTCAAATAAGTCATAGTTGAGATGCTGAGGGTTAGGACTTCAATATATAAATCTGGAGAGGAAACAATTCAATCAATAGCAGGCTCCTTGAGAAAATCCCTCTCAGTCTTCTGACCAGTAAAGTGGAGACGGGATAGGAATAACTTCTCACAGAGTCATTGGAAAGATTAATGTACGTGATGACCTAGCACTGTGGCTCAGTGGATGCATATATTGGATTCCATTTATTGTCATTTCTATTTTCTGCTGTCTTATTATAATTCTTACATCTGTATATGAGTGGAAACTAAGAAGAGGAGAGATAAGACACAAACATAAATAATGACTTCTCCTTGGGAAAAGTGGGTACTAAAATGACTTCCTTTAGCCAGGCACCAAGCGAGGCAAGGAGACAAGTTGTAAGCAAAGAGCTTCCAATCTAGTGGAGGGATACCAGTGGCAGATGACCCAGCAGGCAGACAAAGCACTTGCTTGGCAGATAGATAGAGCAGACTTCCTCCCAAATGAGTAGAGATCAGTTTTGAAAAACCCTTCCTTATAATTTAGTAATCAGAAAAAAAAGTTATTATAGTCCCAGCACATATATACATTTTGTATCACTAAAAGTTTTTTTTTGTTCTGAATTATATAAGGTTTGGGGGATGAAGGGACTATCCTTTTTCAGTGCTTAGTGCCTCCAAAGACCTTCCGAGATCCCTGAGAAAGTTTGGCACAAAAAAATATGTAGTTACATTAAAGGAACAAATGTTCCTGAGGAAGAAGGAAGATGAAAGAGAAAGAATGGTTTCTAAAGCAGTAACTGTGGTGACACAGTGTGCACTTGGATTCATACCTAAAAAGGATCTGATAAAATAGGCAGTAGGAAAATACATTTGTGAAGACAAAAAAGCATTTAAAAACAAATCTAAAATCCCAAATACGGAAAATCACATTCAAGGTATTTTTGAGTTCAGTTTGAAAGAAAAAGGTGAAGTTCAGGCCAAAGAAGAAAGAGCTAGGGACAATGAATGGATGATGTCATGTCAGCAATGTCAGCGAATAGATACTCTTCACCTCATAGCTTATCTTTATCCTTTTTGCCAAGAAAAATGATTGTCAGATCCAGAGACTCAGAATAACTCTAATTAAGAGAAAACTGAATCTCAAGATGGCTGAAGAGATTACAAGAATACCAGATGCTCCTAATTGGTGGTTCCCAATTTGTGCTTTGCCTTTCTGGCTACACTTCATCTCTTTCCACTCCTTCTTGTCCTTATGCCTGAAAGAATATTTTGAGTTATTTTCTTTACTTCTTTACCTTATGCAGATTCCTCAGCCTGTTGTAAGTTGTCTTCTGTATCCACTACTCTCCTACCTAATGACTGCCTAATGATAGACCCTGCAAGTGCATTTGAACCTTTATCCTATTTAGCCCTCATTCCACTGTCATTCACTCCCTCTTTCTTAAAACTCTCTTTTCCTTTGAAATTTAAGATACTAAACTCTCTTAATTCTCCTTTTATCGCTGTATATTCGTTGTTTGCTCCTTAAAGCTCAGTGTTCTGTAAAGAACCATTCTTTGCCCCTTGGCTTTCCTGGTGATCTCACTACTGCATCATGGAGGCATGGTTTAAGCAGTCTATGATGTGAATGTGTAAGCACACACTGGGGAATTTTCCTCTCATGGGTCATTTTGGAGGTGAAGGGCCTTTAGAATTCCAGCAGATGTCCAATCCTGTTTTCAGAGGTATGGGGTCTGCTGCTGCTCTCTCTCTTTGGGGAACAAAGCAGAAGCATCTTGGTGTTCAGGGAGAAGCGAAAGCTGGGCCTCCTTTGGACATCACCTACCACAGTCTGCGGGCTGTTCAATCTCGCAGGCGTTTGTGACCAGGTCTCTAACCAGTTTCTCCAAATGCAGTGAGTAAAAGGCTCAGTCGTATCTCCCTTTTGATCAACTCATTTAAGAGGAGAGCCTGGCTCCTGTCCAAACCAGAGCTATTATGGCAAAGGATTAAATGTGCTGCCCTCCTTTTTAGATGAATAATCCCTTGCAGTGATTCCTGCAGGGAACATTCAAAGGGAGTTAACTCAGCCTGAGCTTTTAGGTTTTTAATAAAGAACAATTTTCTATCACTGTATATAGACCCTCATGAGTGGCAGGAGGCTGTTTATTTTGTAGCACAAAAGCAAGGGAGAGCTTCAGATAGTAGTCAGAGGGCTGGAGGGAGTGGGGATGTAAAGTTAAATTCCCCACCCAAGACTTCTTTTCAAAACTTGCCCTCCTGTATTTTTTCTGCATCCTCCTTTTCAGCATTCACCACTCAACCACTTTTATTGAGCTTGAGACTGCAAGTGGTAGGTTCACAAGTAGGAAGATAAGTAGACAGAGAGGCAGATACACAGAGAAGGAAGGCTCAGGAGAGAGAAGTCAGAAAGAGGATGAGGAGGAGGCAAAGGAGTGTGTACTTATAGCACTCTGCCCGGTCCTGCAATTCCTTCTCCTGGCGGAAAAGACTTCTTGCAATTAGGAACTCCTGCCCTCAACCCTTCCTCACATCAGCCTGTCCCTTCTCAGGTATCTAGTTAATTCCTGTGAGGCTTTCTGTTTCAGGAAGTTTTGAAGTGAGCCAGAACAGGTGAACTAGAAAAAAGAAATCAAAGTCAAAATTTCCATTATAGGCTCTGGAAAGCCATCAATTACATTTTAGTTATTTGACTCTTGTCGACTGAAAAAAGCAAAGAGCCTCTTGGATTTGCTGGGGTTATAGTTTGACAACAGGAAGGAAAACCCACTCTACAGAAAGAAAGAAAAGGTAAGAGAAGGGAAGTTAGCTGGGATGAAAACCAGATACCCTGGAGGATTGAACATGAGTAGTAAAAGTCCAAACTTTAGTAAATAAAGTAAGGTTTAGTGTTTCATTGATATTTCCTAGAATTTATATCCATACAGTCAGGAAGACACCTTACTCCAAGGACAAGAGTTGAATGGAGTGATTGTGTCTAATAAGACACTTGATAGGGTGCAAAAGAATTTCTGATTTTCTAATACTAACTCTCATTAATACGTACAAAAAGAGGGTGAGAAATTACACATCTGAGTGAAAGGTTGCATAAAATTCAGAGCCTTGAAGCTTAATATATACATAAACATACCTGATTACCTGGTCTATGAATATCATTTTCCGTGATTTAAAGTTGCATCAACTTTGATGTTTGACACTTAAAGAAAATTGACATTGTTCTTTTGAGATACATACTGAAACGTTTACAGATGAAATGACTGAGGCTGGATTTGCTTCAAATAATGATTGAGATTGGATTTGCCTTAAAATAATCTGGGTAGAGGTATAGAGGAAAGAAGATTGGCCATGAGTTCATATTGCCGATGCTGGGTGATAAGATTGTGGGGGAGTTCATAATGCTATTTTCTCTACAAATTTTCCAAAATAGCAAGTTGTTTTATAAAAAGGAAGAGAAAGGAAACTGACTTTTTGACACAGAAGTCTCATTTCTGATAATCTATTTTAGGGGAAGAAAACCCAACAGATGTCTATGTACAAAGAAGCTTATTGCAGGATTATTTCTAATTGAGCTTCTCTCCCTCTCAAAACAAAACAAAACAAAACAAAACAAAAAAACACTAAATGCCCAATAGCAAGGAAATGGCTAAATAAACGATGGTAAATTTGATATGATCAGGATAATGCATGCATTAAAAAATATTGCTTTCAAAAACCACATAATAAAATGAAAAGATGCTTATAACAAAGTAAAAAACCGGAGATAAACTTTATAAACAGGATGATCCCAATTTTATTTAAATCTTATTTATGTAAACAAATGGATGGAGAAAACAGGAAATCAAGTTCACCAAAATGTTAAAAATGGGTGCTAGAGTTTAAATGTGTCCCCAAAGTTTACATATTGGAAACTTTGTTTGTTATTGCGAGAGTAGGTTCCTTATAAAGGGACAAGTTTGGGGTCTCTCTCTCTCTCTCTCTCTCTTTCTCTCTGCCTTAGCATTATATCTACCCCACAACCCTCAGTCTCTGAAACATCCCCTCTTCCTTAGCCATGGTGCCTAAACTCAGCTATGCAGAAAACCTCCAGCAAGAATCTCTGAAAGAGAATCCTAGAAATGTGCATTTAATAAGTGATCCAGGTGATTCTGATGCAGGCAATTTAAAAAACACATGCTAAGAAACACTAGTGTGGCCCAAGTACGTGAATGATGTCTGTCCCAGGTTCTGTGACTGCCCAGGATTCAGAAAGTCTTGGCAACTGTACATGCTAAGCTTCTGTTGTCTTCACCTGCTTGGCCAGGAACAGTGAGTCTCTCAGGTGCACTTTTCCCCTACTATTTCCCAGAGCATCTCCACAACCTCCACGGTGTGTCTAGAAGCATTTTCTCTAAACATTTTTGATTGTGAAAAAAAAAAATCAGCCTTCCTTCCTATATTTACATTTACTTGTTCATTTTTTTTTTCAAAGTTTTCAAGCAAAGTTTATTAGAGAAGGAAAAGAGGAGAGATAGAGAGATGTGCCAGAGCTGGTATGAGCAAGAGAAGCCACCTACTTTTCATAAAGTATATGCAATAATGTACAAGGGACCCCCCCAAAAACAGGACTGATTTTTTTGGAGGACGGGCCCCTTGTAGTATAGGATTCCCCAGCTAGGTAAGTGTTCTAAAAATCCACTGGCTTCAGTGTCCCAGCTAGTGTTGTTGTGAAAGGCTGTGTTCAGCTTCATTGAATTTTTTTTTGAGATTCTGTCAGCGTGCTTGCTCATTTCATGATGAGTGATTTATGAGCCCACCTGCCTACACTGCACTGAGTGTTCAGCAGTTTTTGACCAAAAATGGCATGACCTCCATGCCCTACCCTCCCTATTCACCCAATCTCACCCTGAGCAACTTTTTTTGTTTCCTTTGATGAAAAAAAGTCCTCAAAGAAAACCATTTTTGCTGATGTGGGGGAGATGAAACAAAAAAAGCATCACAATGGATGAATTAAAAAACTGTTTTGAGCTTTGGCCCCCTCCCCTGCTTTGGGGAGGTGAATCTCCTCTCTCTTTTTCTCTCTGATTTACTTTCTAAATAAACTATATTTTTCCAATCTAAAAAACAAACAAACAAACAAAAAACTGAGCAGCAAACAAGGTGTCTCAGTAGGTGTATTCCTTCAAACAGAGTACGTTGAAGGGGTCTGAAGTTTAAACATGTAAGAACAAATAGCACAGTTTTTAAAAAATAAATTCTAGTTTTGGGGGTTTCCTTTCATGTATCATACTATATATTTATTGTAAAACTTACATGAGAATGAATACATATTAAGATAAGAGCCAAACAAATAGATGTTATATTTCTTTCCTTTTCTCCAATGATTGTCTTGCTTATTCCATTTTGGAGCTGAAGGGTTTGGAGCAGGGCTACCTGAAGTGTGCTTTGCCAGTCTACAGACTGTCACTAGTCTACGATGAGACAAGCATAATTTAGTCATCACCTATATGAACATTTTTCATGAATGTGTTTAGTTTGTGTAAGTCCCTTATTTTTTCCTAAATTATGTTTGTTCTGATTCTATTTATTGAAATGTAATTTTTTTGTCTGTTGAATCTAGTAAAAAAATTGAGTCTGTATTTTATCTATTTTAAAATTTCATGTTGTTAGCCATTTACTTTTATTCTATTTGACAAAAGTAATAGGCCACAATAGATTGACGAATAGAAAGAAAAAAAAAAGAAAGATAAAAAGAAAGTAACTGGCCCTTTACCACAGATAGTTTGGGAAGCATCCCTTTAGATACATTCAGATTATCAGTTAATTTACTGTATGGTGGGAATTGGGGGATGGAAAGGGCTTGGATATTTGTTTTCAGGTCCTCCTCAACTCACTCTGAATTCTGATCTATTTAGAAGGTAGCCTCATTAAATTAAAACTTTTTCAGCTTACGATATCAATTCCTGCCACCATCTCACCCCTCCTGAACCCCAGAACTCTGCTGTCTGAATGACGAGACAGCAGCAAAGAGAGGCAGAGGATGGCTCAGTGACATTGTCTAAATTTATACACCTTTCAATCAGTCCTACAGAGTGTGCCCTCCAACCTGAGCCTTCTAGTGCACTCTGAGGCAACATTTGATTATGCTCTGCAGAAACTGCAATGATTTTCTTAATAGAAATAAGAGTAGATTTCCTCCTTGTGACAGGAGAGAGCTTATTTCCAGCTTGCATGACTGCTGGAGTACTCTGATCTTTGACAGAAGCTGTTAACCCAGAAAAACTCCCAGTTAGAAGCAAAGCATGTTCCTAGACAAGGATAAGAGGAATCCTTTACTCGGTCACTGATCTTCAGGCTGTGTCTGAGTTGGTGCAGAGGAGCCAATATACAGGTATTGGTGTTTCATGCCGTATGCCAGCTCTGCACACTTCTGCTGGGATATATATATATATATATATTTTTTTTTTCTTTCACTTAGCTGAATAAGGTTAGGTCCTGGCTGCTCCCACACACCTACATGAATTAATCTTTGAAAGGTTTAGTGGTCTTTCCTTAGTTTTCAGCTGCTGCCTGGGACACAGGACTTACCCAAGTAGAGTTAATTACAAGATGTGGCAAGAAGGGAAAGTGCTATCCAAGCCAGTGTTTATTTTACCCCACATTTCATTTTAAGATGCACGTTTGTGTAAAATGCCTATAAATTTCCCCTTAGAGACATAAACAGTTCTGGATCATCTGCTGTAGGAGGTGTAGCTTAGATTCTAGGGTGCCCTTTCCCTGCGGGAGTGGGTCGTGCCCACTAGGATCTTGTCCTCTCTCACAGGCAGGTAGCACAAAACTTGCTACTGATGTCTCTCTCTGATGGTCCACCAACTGACTTGCCATTGTTATACAACACTGTGCATAATTTTAATTATATTGTCCATGATTTCTTTTAGAAACTAACCACACAGAAGAAAATCATAAAATTAGCTACACTGGAGTTCTGACTATTTTATGAAATGTTTCCAGTAATTTTCTGATCTGATGGAAGAGTCATAACTCCAAATTTTATGCTGATATTGTAGATGCACAGTGTGGACTTTATTTCTAGAAGAAAATTATAACCCTGAGAAGGGAGTATAGTATGTCCAGAGTCAAGTTTCCTAGCTGGCTAAAGACAGGCATAGGCAGCGGAGAAGGCAGTAAGAGGGTTCCCAGGCACTCAGCTCATTCTCAGCCCCTTGGCCAGCCCTAGAGTGTTTTTCCAGAATTGTGTCTTAAACAATGAGTATAAAGTGATGAATTCAGAATGGATACACAGAAGGCACTCCTAAGTGTGAATCCACCTGCCACTAACAGCCACACAATGGTAATTCTGTGGTAAATTCTGAGGTTGGCCAGATAACTTCTGGGCAGGCAGGACTCAACAAGCAAAGGAGAGGGGAATTATGATTTATGTTTGCAAAGCACCAAATAGTTAAACTCCACACAAACCTCATGAGAGATTCTTTCTTTCATGCTATGGAGGCTAGAAATGTCAAAAGATTTCAGAAAGGAGGGGGCAGAGTCAGGACTCAAACCCAGGACTTCTGATTCTAAGACCTTTCCTCCCATGCGCCATCAGCTAGGCAGAAATGGCTCCTTTCTTCTCCACAGCTAAGAACAGGAAATGTCCCAGGATTGAGGGAGAGGATGTGCTGAGGGTTGGGAGTAAGAGCTGTCTTTACGTAGGGCCACTCTGTAGGAAGGGGCAGAGCTCCTGTGACCCCAGCATCTGCCACAGCACAGGCGAGCACTTTAACAAGAAGTGTGGAGGAGTGTCCAGCACATCTTTTTCAAGTCAGGCTAAATTAAGGGATGTCAAGCCCTAAGAAGATGAATGACTCTGGAATGCTCCACTAGGATGCACATGGCCAAAGGGCATCTAGGGTGATCTGCATCTTTTTGCTCCACAGATTGGGGTTGCTAATAAGAAGTTTATTCAAAATTGAAAAAAAGTAGGGGGTGTTCTTTGCACTTTCCTCCTTTGTTCCCATTCCCAAAATTGCAGACTCTTATAAACCATTGTTTCACTATTCGACTGATTGGCAAGACCTTTATATTTTGATATATTACCGGAAACTCAAATAGAATCCAACAGAGAATAGACTCTCAGCAAAAGAGTGTTGATGACATTAGAGTTATTTATATAAGGGGTTTTCAACCTTGGCTCTTTTAGCATTTGGAGGCAGATAATTCTTTGTGGTGAGGAGCTGTCCTGTGTGTTGTAAGTTGTTCAGTGGCATCTCTGGTCTCTACCTATGAGATGCTAGTACCACCACCAAATTGTGACAACCAAAAATATCTCTAAACATTGCCAAGTGTCTGCAGGGGAGTAAAATCACCCGAGGTTGAGAACTGCTGCTCGAGATGAAGAAAAGGACTAACATATCTGAGCATGTGTATGTGCCAGATACTTTACTGAGTTCCACAATAATGCTATGAGATAGGTATTGCCATTACAGGTAAGAAGACGGAAGCACAAAGAGATTAGGTAACTTGTTCAAGAATACTCAGATTGGAAGTAACAGAGCTGGGTTTTGAAGCATGCCTGTCTAATTCCCATGCTGACAGCAAGCAGAAATAACAACGAAAACAAGATCTGTACAGGCATCTATGGGTGTTCAACTGTTTCCATTTAATCATTATTCTTATATTTTCTTCCAGTTCACTGAAAAGTTGAAGTCTGAATGTTTATTTTAAACACTGATTTCTACTTCTCTCTCGAACTGTTAAATGCAACATTTATAATTTCTCTGTATGTTTTCTCCAGTGCCATTCAGAAATGCAGTAAAAATTGCATGCATTTTTATGTGTAATGCTTACTGGGTTCCCTCTAGTGTTAGCTATGATTATATTTGATTTTAAAGGTACTTATATGTGGCCACATTTCAATCTAATAAGACTTTTCTTCTTTTTCAAGAAACAGTTAAAAAAAATTCCACTCGTTGTCATTGACTACATTTTAAAGTTGATTTGTTCAGATTGTGCAAATATTCTATTGAGGGCCTAATAGAACTTAAGTTTATAATGTTAGATAACAATTATCCTGGTGTGAGTGAGTGAGTGTATGGAAAATTTTGTGTATGTGCTAGAGAGTGAGTGGGCATATGAGTGGCTGACTGAGTGAGGGCTAGGGAGCTAGTGGCCAGGGCTCTCCTGGTGCAGCAGCTGGTGCTGCAGCTGCTGGGCTTGGACCCTAGTGATTCCAGAGACACAGAAGCTGAGTGCCATTGTTTTTTTATAATCAACAAAACCCTTCCCAGGAACAAAATGCTGGGAGAGACTAACCAAGTGGGGCTTGTGAGCAAGTGGCCAGAGTCCTGGTGCAATGGCTGGTGCTGCAGCTTCTCTGCTTGGTCCCTGGCTCTATCCAGGTTGCAGTAGCCGAACACCATTAAAAAAAAAAGGACAAAAGTTTTCCTGTGAAGAAGTGGTGGGGAGAGACAACCACCCAGGCTCTGTCTCACTACTGTAGCAGGAAAGACTGCTAGGTCCAGGTTTTGCCTCACTACTTCAGCACCTGGCCGGGCACTGGTAGCAAGGACTGCGGAGGGAGCAAGAGGCAGAGTCCCATCAAAGAGGACAAGAGAGGCATCTGCCACCATCTTGAAGGTGAGGCAGGAAAGTGCTCTGACTTGCTCGCCAAGGAGCAACAGACCCGATTTCTGTGACTGGCAGATCAACTACTAAAGGGTTGATCGTGACCCAGAGGGACTATCCTGAAAGCACAAACTTTGGAGGGATCCCACTCCCTACCCTGATCCAGCTGCAGAACAAAGGGTGTGGCCAGAAAAAGATGAGGAAGAACTCCAAAGAGATCAGTGGTGAGTCTAGGGTTGACCTGAACCCTCTTCTCCCCAGCAATCCTCTGAACATCAGACCCACATAACTGGGCCACGACTCCAAGGGACAAACCCAAGCAGAGCCTGGAAATCAGTCGAAATAGAACTCTATTCCAGGATAGGCCTGGCTGGGGCACCCCCATGAGTACATACCTGGGGATGAGACAATCCCACACCTCCCCACTAGAGGAGATCTCCCTGACCATAGGAGAGTGGGAGGGGAGGACTGCAGTTCCGCTCACCTCCACTGCCCCTCCTTCTTCCCTGCTCTGAAGGCTGGGGAGAGAGTGAAAGGTGTGGAAGCTCTGCAGGAGAGACCAGATTAGAGGAACAATTACAGAGCCTGCCAGGGCAGGTTTTTTTTTTTAAATAAAAAATTTTTTTTTCCAATTAAAAAATTTTTTTTGCCTGTTTGTTAATTCATCTACTTTAAAAATATTTTTTCTTTGTGCATGAATGTGTTTGTGAGGGTTTGATCTGTGTTCCCCCAATTTTCTTTCTTTTTTTCTTTTCTTTTTCTGTTTCTTCTTTTGTTTGTTGTCTTCTGTTTATGTGTGTATGTGAATGATTGCGTGCTCATCTTTCAATTTTTGTTGTTGCTGTTGGTTTCTTTTTGCTCTTTTGTTCTTCTGGGTTTTTTATTTTTATTTTTTATACTTTAATGTGTGTGTCAATATATGTGTGAGGGTTCAATCTGAGTTCTTCTTTTTTTGGCCTTTCTGTTTTTCTTCTCCATTCACTTTGTGCTAGGTTTGTGTGTGTGTGTGTGTGTGTGTGTGTTCAGTTTTCTTGGTTTTTTTGTTGTTTGCTTTGTTTCACTTTGTTGTTACTCATTTGTTTTGGGGGGATGTGTGTATTTCTGTTTGTAAGTGTGTGTTCAATTGTTTTTTGCATTGGTTTCTGCTTTGCATCATTATATAGAGTGGTGGTGGGGAATGGGTCTCAGGGAACACATACCACAATCAGTGAACACTGTAATTTGCAAGTAGTTTCTGAATTCTAGCATCCCATCCCCTACCTTATTTGACTTTCAGAAACTACAAGAGACAGCAAAGCTTCCCACACACAGCCCTAATTCAAAATAGAACAAATCCAGAGCCCAGATCAAGGAAGAATAGAGGTTTGAGCAAACATCAGAAGGGAAAGCCTCTCCCACTGACACTGAATAACAAAACTAAAGAGAAAAACAAGAGATCTATCACAAATGAGGAAAAACCAAAGGAAGACTACAAGCAATTTCAAGTGTAAGAGAGGAAACTCCTGAAAAATCAAACCTTGGAGTCCAAACAATGGAAGTCACCAACAACTGGCTCCAGAATACAACAGGGATTAGGGAACGGGTGAAGAGAGTGAATAAGACTCAAGAAAAACAAGATGCAACACTGAAAGAACATGTAACAGAGATTTTGGCAATAAAAAATTTCATCCAGGAAATAAATAACAAGATGACAAGCATGGAAAGCAGAATTAATCTAGCTGAAGAATCTCAGAACTTGAAGACCAGAACATAGAATTAACCTGATCTGTAAAAAACGTAGAAGACTCAGAAAGAAAGAACAAAACCTACAAGAGATGTGCGATTATATCAAAAGACTGAACCTACACCTGATTGGTATCCCAGAAGAAGAAAGAGAAATGGAGAACAACTTGGAGCATGTGTTCCAGGAAGTAATCCAAGAAAACTTTCCCCATCTCACCAGTGATGTGACCAGCCATGCACAAGAGATACAGAGAACCCCCACAAGACATCAAATGAGAAGACCAACCCCTAGACACATAGTAATTTGCCTACACAGAGTAGGCACAAAAGAAAAACTCCTAAAGGCAGCAAGAGATAAGGTCAGACTATATACTGGGGAAAACCAGTCAGAATAGCAGCAGACCTATCGGCAGAAACACTGCAAGCAAGAAGGGGCTGGAGTCCTATATTCAAAGTCCACAAAGATAAGCAATTTCAACCAAGAATTTCCTACCCAGCGAAGCTCAGCTTCATCAGTGATGGAGAATTAAAATCCTTCCCAAACATTCAATCCCTAAGAGGTTATGCAACTTCCAAACCAGTTCTATAGGAGATACTTAAAATGGTATTAAGCACAGAAGGTAGGGGGGAGAATGACCACACACTTCTCAAGAGAACAGGAGAGTACAGAATCAACAGAGAATACAGCACGATGAGAAACTTGAAAGCACATACACACATCAATCCCAAAACCAAAAGAAAACAAGCAAACAAAGAAAAAACTTTGTAAGAACCTCATGACAGGAATAAACAATCACATTTCAATAATCAGCCTGAATGTGAATGGACTAAATGCACCACTGAAAAGACACAGAATAGCAAACTGGATAAGAAACCATGATCCAATTATCTGCTGCATCTAGGAAACTCATCTCCCAAAAAAGACGCACACATCCTCAAAGTTAAAGGATGGAAAACAAGTTTCCAGGCAAATGAATCACAAAAAAGGGCAGGAGTCGCAATTAGTATCAGACAAAACAACCTTTAAGCTATCAAAAATTAAAAAACAGATGCAAAAGTACACTACATAATGATAAAAGTTTCAATCAATCAGCAAGAAATATCCATGCTAAGCATATATGCACCCAACACAGGAGCACCAGCATTTATAAAGCAAATACTAAGTAAACTAAAAAAGATATTGACTCTAACACTATTATAGAAAGGGACTTAATTAACCCACTAACAGCCCTCGATAGATCATCGAGGCAAAAAATCAACAAGGAGATCCAGAACCTAAATTTGACACTCAACCAAATGGACTTAATAGACACCTACAGATTATTCCACCCAACAACCACAGAATATACATTCTACTCATCACCACATGGAACATACTCCAAGATCGATCATATCCTTGGCCATAAATCAAACATAAAGAAATTCATAAGGTTGAAATATTGCCATGCACCTTCTCAGGAATAAAAATAAATACCAACACCAACAAAATTTCCCCAAAGCACACAAAGACATGAACACTAAACAGCATGATATTGAACAACTACTGGGTCAGCACTGAAATCAAAGTAGAAATTAAAATATTCCTGAAAACAAATGAAAACTGAAGAAACATCTTACCAAAACCTGTGAGATGCCATGAAAATAGTTCTAAGAGGGGAGCTTATACCTCTATGAGCACACATCAAGAAAATGGAAAGATCACAGGTTGAGAGCCTAACAAATCACCTACGGGAGCTGGAAAGAGAAGACCACCAAAAACCCAACTTTAGCAGAAGAATCCAAATCACTAAAATAAGAGCCCAAATATGTGTCATAGAAGACAAAAATATCATAGAAAATATCAACAAAACAGTTATTTCTTTGAAATAATTAACAAGACTGATGGACCCCTAGCCAGAATGACCAAGAAAAAGAGAGAAAAAGCCCAAATAAACATAATAAGAAATAAAAAAATCAAATCACAACTGACACCAAAGAAAAACAAAAGATTATCAGAGAATACTATGTACACCTATATGG
>CAUYQG010062805.1:0-23520 GCA_963574415.1 Tarsius wallacei | reverse complement strand
TGATCTGTCCCTCCTGGCCGCCACCCTTCTACTTTCTGTGTCTATGAATTTGACTACTCTAGCTATGTCATCTAAGTGGAATCATACAGTATTTGTCTTTTTGTGACTGGCTTATTACACTTAGCATAACTTCCTCAACTTCTATCCACATTGTAGCATGTGCTAGAATTTCTTTCTTTTTTAAAACGGAATAATATTATGTTGTGTGTGTATTTTGTTTATCCATTCATCCACTGATGGACACTTGGGATGCTGCCACCTTTTGACTACTGTGAATAACGTCACTATGAACTTGGGTGTATACATACCTCTCAAGATCCTGTTTTCAATTCTTTGGAGTATATACCCCAAAGTGCACTGAATCTTATTATAATTCTATGTTTTTGTATTTTGAGAAGTTGCCATCCTGTCTTCTATAATGGCCGCGTCATTCTTTGTTCCCACCGACAATGCACAGTGTGGCCATTTCTCCACATCCTCACCTACAATTGCTATTTTCTGAATTTCTTAACGATAGCAGCCATCCTCATGGGTGAGAGGTGATTGCTTATTTCCTTGTGTCACCTTCCTCTCTTTTTCCCATCCCATCAGCAATCATTGTAATGCTTATTAAGATACACTGATAAATATATCAGGTGACTTGCCCTGCAAATTATTTTATTCTACATAGAAGGATTGTTATACATCTCCTTCTGTTTCTTCCCATGTCTACTGAGCACTAGCTTCTTCATGTCTACCCACACTGCTATGTGTGCTTCAAGTTCACTTCTTCTAACTGTTGCACAGTATTCATGCATGAAACCCACATTTCACCCATGCATTCCCCAGTGGTAGGATCGATAGTCACTACTTTCTATTTGCTTTATGTTGTACCCCCTGTCTCGGTTTAGACATATGCCTATAAAAAGAATGAAAAATTCAGTAGGTAAAATATCCCCAAGAGCATATAAAGCCTAATTTGAACACTGAAGGAAATCCTTTAGACACAAATCCAGCACATGAGGAGGTTTAAACAAAACACAGGAAAGTGTGAAAGGAAGGCCAAAGTGCTAGACGAGCCCAGTTAGAGAACCCAGGTGCTTAGAGTCTAGGTGTCTGCATCTTCTGAGGAGCAAAGCACACAAGGAGAGGAGAATCCCAACCTCCAGGAAGAAAGGCCAAGACGTGGGCGTGGCTACTGTACACAGAGTCTCTTAACTCCTGAATGCAGGGACTCCTCCCGGCTTGCCTCTGGGAGTCACTGCAGCAGAATAGAAAGGGGACAGACTCCCAATCCAGAGAGCCTCATGTTTGACCCCTACTTTGGTCTAATGATATTTGACCTTGGAAAATTTACTTTACCTTACTGAGCTCCCATTTCCCCATCTCCAAAATTAACTTTCCCTTACAGGGTTGTTGCCAGTATTGGAAAGGATTTTCTTCATCCTTATGAATGACACACGGGAGGTATTCGATAAGGTACCATCATTGTGAATGGAGGAGGGAGAATATTCGGGAATTCGCTGTATCCCAGTCCCATTCTGGGGCCACGGACACATGGCTGGGGCTTCTGGGTTCTTATGAGTAAGCTGAGGCCAAAAATGGCCAATGAATCTCTGTCTCCTCTTAAAGAGAAAGAAAGGATCCCCCCACAGCCCGTGACTCTGGAAATCTTTCAGGTGCAAACGATAGAAAACCCAGTTTAAACTGGCTTAAATAAGAAGGGAACTTTGTTGGCTCACGTGATGGGCCAGACCACAGAAGTGCTGGTTTCAGGACCAGCTGTATTTTTCAAGCTCAATCTCCAACTTCAAGGGTCCCGTTCTTTCCCTTGATTCTGCTTCTTATCCTCAGAATTGGCGCTATCGTGTGGCCAAATGTTAAAGGAAGATTAAAAAGCCCGTAGCTACAGCATTACACACTCTGCTAACAGTAAACCCATAGGCCTTTCCTAGTTGCTCCTGGAAAAATCATGGATTCACACTGCTTGAAACAGTCAGCTCATACATGCATCACTGAACCAATCCCTGGGACTATGGCAAGGAAGTAGTATCAGTGGGCTTAAGCCTGGGTCTCACACCCAGTCCTGGGGCTAGTAGTGAATTCAGCCCCAACCAAACCGTGTGGGCAGAAAGTTAGGCAGAAGAAGTTCCTTCCCCCCAAACAGGAGCTGTTCACAGCAGAAGAAGAAAATGGATGTCGGCAGACAAAAATAACAGATGTGCAGCATAAACCCTAGATAACGTCAGTAGAAACTAATCAACAAGGATTATTGAGTGTTCACTGTGCTCTGGTGATAGAGACTCGCTAATGTCCGTCCATATTGCCACAGTCCCCAGAGAAGGGCATAACAAGGGTTCAAGTGCACCTGTACATTCCTGAGCACATCACTGAGAGTCCCCTTATCTCCTTGGCGTTTCTAGTAAGTAACTTCAGGGGATCCTTGACTTCCCTGTAGACTACACCCAATCAACTGAAAAATGCAAATTCTCATTTATTCCCTTTTTCTGAGTGGTCATAAGTTTGAATAATACGGTGTCAATGTAATCCTAAGCCTTGTATAACTTTTTTTATCAATGTAGTCATAAGTTTTGTGATTTGTATAACTTTCATGTAACGCATGATGTCTTAGGCCTTGTAAACTCCCTTTACTCTATGGCAAGTTTAATTAATGCCTCTGCTTCCTCTACTGATAAAAGCTATGAGACACCTCTGATACCTGGCACCGGATGTCTGGACCGAAAAATATCACTATTGATAAACGTAGCTGAAACTCAAGTTCTATATAATGCTCTGCTGGTCACGTGGCTAGTATAGGTACTAACAACTCTGGACTTACAAAAGTGAACTGCAAAAGCCTGGAGGGTGAGCAGAGCCATTTTAGAATGACCCCAAGTCTGGCTCTGCTCCCTGGGGTCAGGGAATCAACTTCTTTCTACCAGCTCCCTGCCCCTTTGATTTACCGGTATCAAGGGTGAGCCACCGAGCGTTCCTTGGACCATAACACTGGGATAAGCACTTTTCATTAATTACCTCATTTAATCCTCACACACATGGTCAGTGCGTATATCATTATTATTATTAATCCCATTTAACAGATGATGAAACTGACACCCAGAGAGGCTAAGTAATTTGTCACAAAGGTCATGATACTCGTGTACGGTAGGGCTGAAACTTGAACACACACACCATGTGACAAGAGTCCACTCCTATACTGGTGAGCTGAATAATGTCTCCCACCCCAGCCCCCAGATATCCAGATCTTAGTCCCTGGAACCTGTGAAGATTAACTTATATGGCAAGAGGGACTTTGCAGATGTGACTGAGTCAAGGATCTTGAGAAGGGGAGACTATCCTGAATTATTCCAGTGGGCCCTAAATGTAATCGCAGGTACGTTTATAAGAGGGAGGCAGAGGGAAATTTGACTACAGAGATGAGAAGGCAGTGTGACGGTGGAAGCAATGATTAGAGTAACGCACTTCGAAGATGAATAAAGAAGCCAAGAGCTGAGGTGACCTCCAAAAGCTGGAAAAGGCAGGGAAACATTCTCCTCTTCTCCTCCTAACCCTAACTGCCCATTCCTCCCCACATAGCAATCTCATCTGTGTTAAGCACAATTCTAAACTGGCCTCCAAAATGCCCCAGCCCCTGATACACATGCCTTGCATAATCCCCAGAACTGTGGACACCATGGATTTCACTGCTGTAATTAGGTTATGTCACATCACACGGCTGATTCTAAGAAATAAGGATTATGCAGATGGGCCTGGCCTCATCGGGTGAACCTTAAAGGGGTCTGGGCTGTTGCTGAGAAAAAGTTGAGCAGCACAAGAAGAATTCAGCGGAGAGAAATTCTCCATTGCTAGCTTTGGAGATGAAGGACAAGGGTTGTGAGTGGCCTCTAGGATCTAAGAACAGCCCCAGCTCACAACCAGCAAGGAAATGAGAAAGCCAGTCCTACAGCCACTACGACCACAAAAAAATCTGAATTCAGCCAATACACTAAAGGAAAAGGATTATTCCCCAGAGCCCCGGTAAAGAAACACAGTTCAGCCAGCTCCTTGATTTCAGCTTTCTAAGACCCTGAACAGAGAACCCAGCCACAAAGTTCTGACCTAGAGAACCGTTAGCTAATAAGTGGGTATGTTTTTAACCTGCACAATTTGTGGTCCTTTGTTACACAAGAATAGAATACCAGTATGCCATTCCTGGATCCATACAACCTTCCAATTCAAGCATCCAACGACAGTCTTTGTGTTCTTAAATAATTGAGAGAATCATCTTGTTCTTAGTTGGGTCAAGGGTCCACCATGCATCTGGACAGCTATGGCTACAAGCCCCAGCCAGGTTTTCCACCATTCACACAGCAGTGGTTGTGGCTATTCATTCAACCTCAGGGAAGAAGGCATGGACCAGGCAGGCGAGTTGGCTGGCATGTTCCGATATTGCCCTTCTAACCTGAACGTTGCAGCTTTCTCTTAATCTATACCCCGCCTTGCGTTGTGTGCATTTTCTCTTGCCTAACTAGCTCATAAACTCATCAAAGAAAAAAAAGTAGTATGACGGAGTGAGACAAGCACCATCTTAGAGGACACAAGAGCTGAGGGCAAGTCTACTTACTTGCTATAGGAGCTTAGGCAAGTCACTTAACTTCTCAGAATTCCCTTTCTCATTTGAGAAATGAGAGTAATACACCCACCATGCAGGGCTGTTGTAAGAATTAAATGAGATGAAGTAGGTAAGGCTCATTTTGCGTCTTCAATAGACATCAATTCCCTTTTGCCATTTTAACCCATTTTCTAGGTCCCCCATAGCAGCTAGCACAACTGGATAAGCTCATTGCTGTGTCAAATCAAGTAATTTTTTTTGCATTTGAGTCAGAGTCTCACTCTGTTGCCCAGGCTGGAGTGCAGTGGCACACTCACAGCCACCGCAGCCTTGACCTGCTGGGCTCAGGTGATCCTTCTGCCTCAGCCTTCCAAGTAGCTGGAACTACAGGCATGCGCCACCATGCCTGGCTGATTTTTTGATTTATTGTAGAGATGATGTCTCGCCATGCTGCCCAGGCGGGTCTTGAACCCACGGGCTCAGGCAATCCACTCGCCTCGGCCTCCCAAAGTACTGGGATTATAGGCATGAACCACCAAGCCCGGCTTGTCAGATCAGTTTTTTAAATCCACACACTAGTTGTCTGATTGATGGGAAGGAGTGGAGCCACAAATAGCATGGAAGTAACCCAATTATCACATGCAGCAATGGTGTCCACAGAGGACAGTGCTAGTAACAAGATCCCTTGATTTGAGTTGGCCAAGAATGTAATAATAATGAACAACATGATGATACCATCAGACATTCATTGCAAGCATCCAGTACTATATGCCAGGCACTGTGCTGAGGCCCCCCTTAGTGTATCTCATTTAATGCTTAACAAGGACCTTCCACCAGTGCTATCCATTTTACATGCGAGCAACAGAGATCCAGAGAGATGAAATGACTAATCTTAGCTAGGAAGAGGCAGGGTTGAAAATCGCCCCTCAATTTATACAACTCCAAAGTCCAAACCATTTAACCATTCTGCTTCAAAGTGCCTTGAACACGGCATTCCTCTTTTGGAAACAAGCTCAACTTGACGGAAACACGTGTGCCCATGGAGACTGAAATCGAATGATAAGATATAATTCCTTTCATTGACTTCTAAACTCTTTTCAAATCTTTACATTTCCAAGATTTTTTATTTTTTTTTAGTCACAGAGAAAGAAAAATATCCCAGAAAAGGATAATGGGCTTATGGCTGCCAAACCAAAAGTAGCTATCCAAAACAGAGCCAAGAGAAATTCCATTTTCTTGCCTAGAGGAACACTCCCTCAATGAAGTCTAACAAACAATTTCTGCTTGATTTTCAGTTGTTTAGAAAATTAAGACAGCATAAGAAGACTACTGTTTGCTGTCCTTAGACGCTAATAGTCTTTGAGTTTGTTTTGTTTTGTTTAAGCAAGACCGAAACCTCTTCAGTGCATAAAATTTTTGTGCTCTCCTTGGGGTTATCAAAGATTCCATGTCACCTTTGACAAACTTTATTTCTCTGGAACCTGACATTCCTATCTTTATTCCTCACCCAGACAGACATGGTGTGGGGTCCTTGCCTCTCCAACATGTGGTTTCACAGCACAGGATGGCTTGCCCTGACACCACAAATACCCCAAGGCATGCCTTGATAGTTGTAATAAACTTGTCTGTTCCCCATTTAAGAGTCAGCCATAATTGCTCAAGCCTTTCCAAGTCAGCTTGAAATTCACCTTGGCAAGGATTCCACCCTTGTTGGACACTCCCTGCTGGCTTTTTATATTCAGTAAAAGGAGTTGAGACCTTGTGGGAAATGTCTGGCTGGCCTGTCTTGCTTTCCTTCTAGATTTCTTATGAAATCTCCCACGGGGCTATCCCGGCTCCAGGCTAATTGGGCTGTTTTATTATACAACAGTATCACAGAAAACTAAAGGTGATCACAGAAAACTAATGGACACCAGCCTTCAGACGCTTGTCCCTGAGCGTTTGGAGAATCTATGGAAATCAGAGAATGAGGCACTGAGGCCCACAATACTGTTTTCCTACACGGATGCCTGGGGTGTCCTTTTAAAATCCAGGCCCCATTTACACAAAACACTTCTTATTCATATGAATCATTGGCAAATAACAAAATAAAACAGATACAGAAAGTTACAGATGCCTTTCTTCTGCTGTCTTCCTGGTCTACATGGCAAATTCCTACTCAGCCTTCAAACTCAGTTCATACCAAATGTCACCCCTTTCCCTGAGGGGCCTTCACAGAGCCCAACTCTGCAGGACATGGCACTCTCCCTCTGTGCTCCGTGGCACCAGTGCCAATCAAGACATTGGCACATTCGAGTTTGTTAAGTGGTCAGCAACATTCCATAACCAAGCTTGTGAGTGCAGGATTGGGTCAGAAAAACCCCATTATGTAGGAAAGTCCTATTCGAGGTGTGGTCCAGGAACTATCAGAGGCCAGCCCTCCATGAGGAAGGTACCAAAATCCAGATCAGCATTTAGAAATCTCTCTAGTTATCTGACAGTACAAAAGTAACAGTCCACGACAGAATGGAAACAAAAAAATAAAATAAAAACACAGGCTTTTTTTTTTTTTTGGTTTGGGGATTTCTTTATTTTTTAAATAAGAGTTTGGGAAGTGCTATACAGGAGACACACTGGAAAGAGGGAAGGAAGAAAAGGGAGAAAGGGAGGAAAGAAAAGTGGCAGGAGAATGGGAAATAAAAAGAATAGCTTTCATATCATTACTTATAACATGTAAGGTATTTTTACACATATTATATCACAGGGTCCTCGCCTCTGTCATTCAAGATCTTCCTTCTGTTCTCAAAGACT
The DNA here is from genome assembly GCA_963574415.1 of Tarsius wallacei. NCBI lineage: Eukaryota > Metazoa > Chordata > Mammalia > Primates > Tarsiidae > Tarsius > Tarsius wallacei. The sequence continues at coordinate 16,142 of CAUYQG010062805.1, read as the reverse complement.
CCAAGCTCGCGTCATCTCTTGTTCCTTTGTTCTTTCCTTCCCCTGGGGTATGCTTCCCTCCGTGAAGAAACATGAGGCCCAGTTAGGCCAGCAACAATTTGATAAATTATATTAAGGAAAGGGACTTCAAGATAAAGATCTACAAAGAAACTTACGGATAACAGCTAGAGCTGGAAAGGCTGGTTAGCCAGCTGTAAAACATTTGCAGTAAACAAAAGGCAGTCAACTATTACTGTTAATTAACCCTATCTTAAAGAAACAAAGCGCCACCATTAATCAGCCACTTTACAAACCTCTGACAATTTCCTTTTGCAAACTTCCCCCAAGACAAATTCCCAGCCCGCCAAACCCTACAAAACACCCCTCTAGCCTCGGCCTCTTTGCAGACAGCAGACACTCTCGCTGCTGTTTGGCCCCTGTGCCCTTCACAACGTATCCTCAGTTTAATAAATCCACCTTTCTTAATTCATCACTGTTTTGGTAAATTCTTCTTATCATCCCACAACGCCTACCATATCTCGCCCGCCACACACAGCACCCTCCACAGGTTTCTTTCAGTATTATCACCGTTTACATGTCACCCCTCAGGGAGCCTTCTCCGGGTCCCTCAATCTAGAATGTTCTCCTCCCCCACACCATGCTATCTCTCTCCGTCATATGACCCTATTTATTTATTTTTTCCTCTATGAAACTTAAAACAATCCCAAACTGCCTTGCTTCCTGTTCAAAACTTATTATTTCCGGTCAGTCTCCCCACTAGAATAATATAAACCTCTTAAGGATAGGCATGCTGTCTGTCTTGGTCACCCCATAACTCCCATAGCTAGATCGCACCTGGCACAGGGACAAGTGAATGAATGAATGAATGAGTGGATGAATACCATAGGTCTCCTTGTTTCCATCTAAAATACAAAGAAAATAATCTCAGGATTTTGCCCAAAAGAATGTTAGTGGCTTTCCCCAGGATGCATAGCTCCTCTGTCAGGAGGCCCAGGGCTCCAGTGAAACTCCTGACCCCAAAAGTAGTGCTACTTTCACCTCACAATGTTGCCAGAGGTAGAGATTTCTGAGGAAAGAACTACAAAGCCTTACAATACCCATAAGCAAATTCACTTGGGTTGCATGAAGCTGTCATCGGCTTCTGCAGTTCCAATAAGAATTCCTTTGAAATTAAGGAGAAGATGCATCCATGGCAATACCACACAGAACACACCTGATCACCGCCAAAATTAAGGAGGAAACAGCAGAAGCCCAGGAGATTGGGTAGGGGTTCTGCTTCCAGCTAGGTGACATCAACCCCTTGCCTTTTCCCCCAGCCCCAAACAATCCCTTAAATCTCCTCTTTCTTATCACGAGAGTGATGAAAGCAAGAATTTTGGAGCCAGACACACCAAAGTTCAAATCCTGTTTTTTGTTGTTGTTGTTGTTTTTCATTTGGGCAAGTTTCTACATCTCTCTCCTTGTCAGTTTTTTCATCCCACCCCCACCCCCCTTTTGCAGGTGTCTGTGACAATTAAATGGGGTAACTGGGCAGGTGCCCCCAGGGACATTCAACCAAGAGGAATTCCCCTCCCTTCTTGTTGACATTTCTTTAACATCGCTAATTATACCGGTGCCAAGTGGACGGGAGAGTGAATACAAAACAAAGAGGTTTTACAACCCACACAGCTTTTCAAGGTGGGTAAGAGCTCTCCAGTTAGCCCTACCTTGTGAAAGAGGTCTTCACATTTACCCTCCCAACTAAGTGATTGCTAACCAATCTATAACCTCATGGGCAGTCTCACTGCTAAGAGAATGACCATTAGATTGACCCTGATTTACATGAAGGAATAATGGCTACTTCCAATGCTAAAACACAATTATATGAAAAAATGATTTTTTTTAGGTGTGCAGATTTGTTACACGATGTTATGTGATGGTGAGAGTTGGGCTTCTATTGAACCTGGCGCCCAAATAATGAACATGGTACCCAATAGGTAATTTTTCAACCATTTTCCCCTTGTCCCCCTTAGGAGTCTCCAGTGTCTGTTGTATCCATCTTTATGTCCTGTGTACCCAGTGTTCAACTCCAACTTTATAAGCAAACATGCAGTATTTGGTTTTCCGTTTCTGCATTCATTCACTCAGAATAATGGCTTCCAGCTGCATCCATGTTGCCGCAAAGGACATGATTTTGCTCTTTTGTTTTTTTTTTCTGTGTAGAATTCCATGGTGTGTATGTACCACATGGAAATGGTGTTCTTGAAAACTGAAGTCTTCACTTTATTTCTGCTTTTCTCCTATAGCAGCTTAGCTAGTGGAAAGACTATGAGTTTTGGAGACAGATAGGCAAGAGTTCAAATCGCAGGCCTGCCGTTTGTTAGCAAGTGACTCCATATGTCTAAACCCCAGTTTCTGGATCTATAAAGTAGGCATAATACTTTTCAGCTTGATGCATTCTTGGTGGACCTGGAGATGATATAGTGCAGACTCTGGAGGTTGCTCAATAAACAGGAGATGTAATTCGTCCCCCAAAGACTTGGTCTTAATCCCAGTAGGAAAGGTCAACCTGCAGAAGCGTGAGAGGGGAGGGACCATTACAATAGACAGAGCCTGGACGGAACATAGTAGGCACTCAATAAGTATTTGATGAATGAAGAAAATGAAAGAGTGATTTGTTTGCAACAGTCAAAGAGGAAAAAGATTCAGCTCCTGAACCCTGGCATAGTGTCTCAGAATTTCAATTCATGACGTTAGCACTTATTCACAAGAATTCTCCAAGAACAAGGGTTGTTTAGTCTTAAAGTCTCCTATGTGGGCATGTAATCTGGCACTTTGGGAGGTGGAGGTGAGAGGGTTACCTGAGCTCAGTGGTTCAAGGCCAGCCCAAGCTAAATGGTGAGATTTCGTCTCTACAAAAAAAAAAAAAAAAATTAGCCAGACATGGTGATGTATGCCTGTAGTTCCACCTGCTTGGAAGGCTAAGGCTGAAGGATTGCCTGAGCCCAGCAGGTCAAGGCTACGGTGGCTGTGAGCATGCCACTGCACTCCAGCTTGGGCAACAGAGTGAGACTCCAACTCAATTAATAAATAAATAAATAAATACAAAGTTTTCCCTATCTTTCAGTTCCTCCCCCCAAAATGAGAGTGGTGACACAGCCCATTAGGTGTTAGATTGAAAGTACCAAACGAAATACCAGCCAGGCACGATGCCTCACACCTGTAATCCCAGCACTTTGGGAGGCAGAGACAAGAGGATTGCCTGTGCCTGTAGGTTCGAGACCAGCCTGGACAACCTGGCAAGACCTCGTCTCTACAATAAAGAAAAAAATTGTCTGCGTGTGGGGGTGCACCCCTGTAGTTCCAGCTACTTGGAAGGCTGAGGTGGAAGGATCACCTGAGCCCAGAAGGTCGAGGCTGTGGTAGCTGTGAGCAGCATGTCACTGCACTCCAGCCTGGGCAACAAAGTGAGACTCCCACTCAAAAAAAAAAAGAAAAGAAAAGAATAAAGAAATACCTTATGGCCACTGGAATGCAGTAACCCAGATCTAAGACCACTTGTGTGTAATGTTCTTTATCTGTTCCAAAGAAGTCACCAGGAGGTCCACCAGGGAAAGACACCAGTTTATTGGAACTTACAGGAGACACTGATGGCAGCTGGTCAGTGAAGAAAGAAGCCTTGCCGCGGGACAGGACGGCAAGCAGTTTTATAATCTATTCAAATTGCTCTACGGTATTTACAATTACAGTGAGTAAGTGTGCCACCCACACTATCCTCAGCTGTGCTTCATCATCTGCATCCCATGACTTATGACTGGGAATATCCATATCCTGCAGAGACCAGCTTTGGCCAGAGGCCTCTCCCTGAGGGAGGGGCAGAAAGAAGCCAGGTATGGGAGAAAGGATCTATGTCCAGACAATGCCTCACAGCCACCAAAGTACTCCGTTCTCCCTGGGAGAGGAGCAGATTCCCCTGGAAGGGAGATTCAAGGCTACCACCCCCAAAGCCATCTGGCCCTGATTTAGAAATGCAGTTCATTCAAATCGAGGCTGCTTGCAGCACCTGGATTTTCAATGGGGCCCCAACCTTTCCTGTCAAGAACATGACGCATGAAATGCCATCCTGAAATTAGACGAGAGCAGGAAGAAAGAGAGCCATGCAAAACTGGAAGGTCCTGAGAGGAACCCCCGCGCTGGGGTTTGCAAAATGAGGCAGAAGTTCAGATCCAACACTTAGCGGGAGAGATGTCGTCTGTCAGACATCAAGCCCGGTTTGCGAAGCTGTCAGTCACTGCTGTGAACTACAAAGTCACCGCGTGAACTGGCCAGGACCCAGGAGGATTTCCACAAAATGAAAATCCAGATACAGAAATGCCAGTGAGCCCAAGGAACATTTAAATTCTTAATAATGCTGGTGCTCTAGGACCCCAAAGCCACACTGGGGCTCCATTCTCTTTTTCTCTCCCCAGTCCCATTTCCTCCTCCTGCTCCCTCTTCCTTTCCCCTCCTTCCCTTCTTCTCTTGTCTCCCTACTTCAGTTTCAAAAGATTTACAGTAGCGGTCTCCAACCTTTTTGGCATCAGGGACCGGTTTCGTGGAAGACAATTTTTTCACAGGGGTGTCGGGTGCCGGAGGGGTTGGGAGGAGGCTGGTTTTGGGATGATTCGAGCACATTACATTTATTGTGCAGATCAGCGGCAGTATTCACTTCTCATAAGGAGCAGGCACCGTAGATCCCTCCCATGTGCAGTTCACAATAGGGTTTGCGCTCCTATGAGAATCTAATGCCACGGTAGAACTGACAGAAGGTGGAGCTCAAGCAGTAATGCCAGCAATGGGGAGCACCTGTAAATACAGATGAACCTTTGCTTGCGAATCTGTCACTCACCTCCTGCTGGACAGCCTGTTCCTTGTAGGCCAAGCCTACGCTGGTTTGCAGCCCAGGGGATTGGGGACCCCTGACTTACAGAATTGAGGAGGCAGAGGAAAAGTAACATGTAAGAACATATGCATGCTCATTAGAGAGAGTTTCCATTCGTCTGAAATCTAAACTTCCACACAACTCATATGCGTGAATTTTTCTCTTTTTTTTCCTCCTTTTATGAGAATAGGAGTCAAACTTGACTGATGTGATAGATTTAATTTTTAAAAGAAATTAGTTTCGGGGGAAAACACAAGGTCAACGCATTCGATGTCTTTCCATCTATCCCTATCTATCTATCTTTGTGTAATTCAATAAATCCTTCCCGAGTACCTACCATAGACTGTGTCTTTCTCTCCTCCTCTCTACCTCAGATTAGTTTCACCATAAATTCTTGGTCCTCAGCCTCCACTAGGCCTCAAGCACTACTTGAGTCTTCTATATTTCTCTGGTCTGCACTCTTCAGTCTTCCACACAGGCAAATATAAATCTTCATACTCATCAAAGCTTCCCCCAAACGCCACCTTTCTACTCTGAAAAGCCCTTCACTTCCTCCTGCAATGGAAGCCATGAGGCAAGGAATCCCTTACCCAACTACTCTGCTCATCTGTGTGGAGGTCCACTGTTTCGAGCACTATGGTGGGTTACTCTGGATCTTGTACTATCCTATGCTACCTTCTCAGGAAACCTATCCTGTAGATCAGTCCTTCTCTCTCCAGAGCTTTTCCCTTCTCCTTTTCTACTAGCTTTTCTTCATCAGTATTTAAATATACTTCAGGCGACTCCATCTTGAAAACAAACAAGCAGACAGACAACTCCCCTCTTCTCCATGGACGGGCCCTTGTTCTCTCTCTCACTTTGCACCCTCCTGGCTTATTGACAGCAGGCCGACACTCATTGTCCCTCTCTCCTCCCCAGTGAGGTTAGGAGTTTTGGATTAAATCCCACTTGAGTCAGAGTTGCTCTTCCCCCACCTGATTTATGTGACTGCAGGAATAGTATTTCACTTTTCTTCATCTCCATTTTCTCAAGTAAAATGGAGTAAATATGAGTTCTCCTTATTGGGTTGTTAAGGATATAAAATATGGCAACATTTGTAAAGAGCTTTGCCCAGTGTCTGGAATACAAAAAGCTCTCAAGAATGCAGCAATTATTATTATTATTATTATTAATATTTGAATCAGAGTCTCACTCTGTTGCCCAGGCTAGAGTGCCGTGGCACACTTAAGGCCATGCCAGGGTCGACCTGCTGGGCTCCAGCGATCCTTCCGCCTCAGTCTTCCAAGTAGCCAGAAGTTCAGGTGTGCACTATCACACCTAGCTAATTTTTTAAAATTTTGTTGTAGAGACGAGGTCTCGCCAAGTTGCCTGGGCTGGTCTCGAGTCTGCGGGCTCAGGCAATCCACTCACCTGGGCCTCCCAACGTGCTGGGATTACAAGCTGAGCCACCAAGCCCAGCCTATTATTTTATTTTTAAGACTTGGTCATCTGGCTTCTTCCCTTGCCATTTTGCCACCATCGCTCTTCCCAAAAATCACCTTATCGCTAAATTCAATCGAAGATGATTTTTCAGAATTATCTCACTTGGTCTCTTTGGTGCAATTGGTGACTTTTTTTAAATGAAACAAACTATCTACTTCTTCTTAGTCTCTTTCCTCTAACATCCCAATACCCATAGATGCCTCAGAGTTTCATTCCCGCTCTGCCTATTTTTTACTCTCGTCACAATCCCTTATTGAACTTTTCTATTCCTATGACTTCTATGAACTGACAACACCTGAATCTATATCTGCAGTCCAAAACTTTCTCCAAGCTTCAGGTTCAAAAATCCAACTTCCTGTAGGGCATCTCTACTAACTAAGATGAGCCTTAAGCATTTCTAACTGTCCCAAGCAGACATCATCATCATCCCAGTGTCTCCCTACGTGGGACTGTTATCATACTCCCAGCTGACCTTCCAGAGACCTTAACGACACCTGTTTCCTTCACTCCCCTCCACATCCAATCCCAGTTCTACCTCCTAAATACACCTCCATTTCTACTGGGGCGCCACCACAGTCAGCATCTCATTGTCCTCTGTATTGCTGTCACATACTTCCAGCTGACATATGTGTCGCAGCCCCTCTAGTCTATTCCCTACTCTGTAGCTGGAATGAGCTGTATTTATCTATTTCACTTGAGTCAGACTTTTGAAAATACAGAAGAGTACAAAGAATGATCCAATGAACACTCAAATTCCCACGACCCAGAATTAACAGTGATGTTTCTAAAACTAAATCCTTACCTTATGACCAGTCTGTAAAATGTTCATGGGTGCCTCCTTGTCCTTAGGATCAAGTTCAAACTCGGTTGTAAGATTGATATGACTCTGATTTCCAGCCCCTTCTCACCCACACCTCCCCACTCAATCTGAAATCCGGATCGCAGGCAACTATTTGCTCTCCTTCCAATATGTCAAGCTCCCTCTCCTCTCCAGCCTTTTCATCTTTGAACAGGAGGGCATAAAAGGGATGAGAAACTGCCTGAGTAAGGAACAGTGCAGAAATAAACATAGGAAAGCAGTTGGCAGTCGGCCCATAGAACGGATGTTCAGAGCGGTACCTTCGATCATGCAAGTGACAACATCAGAGAATCTTAGAATTGCTCGGAAATTTTTTTAAAGCCAGCCTCCTCTGCATCTGCCCCTGAACTTACCCATCCTGCCTTCAAAGAACCTACATTTGAAAGGTCGTAAAGAACATGCACTATAGTTTTGCATCTTATGGCTTTTTAATGTACTCAAAGGAGAGTACATAATACATGGAGACAGATGATTATAATTCTCTAAGGCTCCTGGAAGGCAGAAATCTTTCCCCTGACATTCCTCCCAGGGGGTAGAGGTGATCTTTGAATGGAAAAGGAAAGAAGGTCGGTTAACTTCAATTAAGCAGTCCTTTTCATGAAGACAGAGGCAGTATCCAACATTTTCTGGCAATTCTTTTGTTTTATGAAGGTAGTTAAAAGGAAACCAAGAAGGAAGAGACACTTTCTTACTTCTTCTGACAGGCCTCACAAATTGTCTTATTTGAAGGAAACGCTTGTATTTCTTTTGCTACCTAGTTACAGTAAATGACACCTAGAAAATGGCATGGACGTTGTAAACTAGAATTCTCTTACTTCAGTTTGTATTGAAGTCGGGCTTCAAAGATACCTACATCATTCAATGCCTGCTGCCATTTGGATTAGTAGAACATTTAGTGAAATACCCATGTATTGTGCAACCACACTCCCAGAATTCTTTATAAAATGGGTAGTCAGTGTGGAAAAAAATGGATTATATAAGTAAGCTGCCGAATCTGCAAGGTTGTCATAGAAATCACTTCAATCTCTGTGGATGATTTAAGATGGAAGCTTTGTTGTTGTTTTTTCAGAATTCAGTCAGTGTTAACTGATCACACCTCTGCTTCTACAATGATTTTTGTGAGATGTGAGAAAAACCAAAGGACTCATTGCTGATTTTAAAAAAATAGTAATGAAAGAGAAAGAAAAGGAAATCTGTGGGTAAGTTCTGTATATGTCACCTAGGTTTTTTTGTCTGGGGATTGAATTTTCCTCTTACATATGAGAACTACCCTCCACCCCCATAGATAACATTTATTCTGAAACATAACCGACTTTCCAGTAAAGTGTAGTTTTTCCAAAGTGCTGCCATCTCCATTATATAAAAAGTACATTGCCTTTTCGAACAGGTGTTTTAGAAAAATTAAACTTGTGTCAAAATGGATATTTTAATTTGTATTGGGAAGTTAACACAGATGGCTGTAATGAGGGCTCTAAACTATCTTTTAATTTATTATTTAGAACTCTATATCATTACGCACACACCCTCAAAATGTTCAACCCTCCAAACACAGTTCTGAGCAGATGTTCTCAAAGACGTCAGCAATACCTAAATGATACTCTGAACTGCATGGCAAGTTCAGCGTAAGGTTGATGGATATGTAGATAACGGGGGAAAGATTTTGGAAAACTCAACATCTTTAAGATGTATGGGCCATGCTATACAGCGAGGGAATAGGTGTGAGCATGTAAACAAACATTGTACACACACACACACACACACACACACACACACACCCATACACACCAAAGGAATATTTTAGGAGCGCAGTAAGAGAGGCTGAACGTTGTGAGCTCATGCTTGTCTCTAGATATATCACCTATTGGAAAGGGTCGAGCCAGACCAGCCTGGGCAACTTGGTAAGACCTCGTCCCTACAATAAATCACACAAGAAAACTAGCCGGGTATGGTGGCATGTACCTGTAGTTCCAACTACTTGGAAGGCTGAGGCGGAAGGATTGCCTAAGCCCAGCAGGTGGAGGCTATGGTGGCCGTGAGCGTGCCACTGCATTCCAGCCTGGGCGACAAGAGTGATACTCCAACTCAAAAGAAAGAAAGGAAGAAAGGAAGAGAGGAAGAAAGGAAGAAAGAGCAAGCAGTATTTATTTCTGAGTTATACTTATTTTGTGAAAGCATGTGTTCCAACTTCAGTGGGAATCAAATTAGGTTTCATGTCACCTTTATAGTTTATTCCAAGGAATTAATCATTGAGATTCAGCAAATAGCAAGGTTTTATTTAGCTATATTCTTTCTTTCACCACAGTTTGCTTTATTTCAAAAGCTAAAAGTAAATATTGGGAAGAATGACATAGTAGAAAGTGTTAGAGATGGCAAAAATGGCAGAAAGTGAGGCTGGAACTGTCATCAGGGCCCAATGGTAAAAACTTCATGTGCATCTTAAGGTTGGGCTTTAGGCTGGGCGCGATGGCTCAAGCCTATAATCCCAGCACTTTGGGAGGTTGAGGCGAGAGGATTGCCTGAGCACAAGGATTTGAGATCAGCCTGGACAATTGGTGAGACCTCATCTCTACAATAAATCAAAAAATTAGCCGGGCGTGGTAGTGTGTGCCTATCATTCTGGCTACTTGGAAAGCTGAGGCAGAAGGATCGCCTGAGCCCAGTAGGTCAAGGCCGCAGTAGCCACTGGGCGACAGAGTGAGACTCCAACTCAAAAAAAAAAAAAGAAGGTTGGCTTCTTCCAAAAGGCAAGAAGAACCTTTGAAAGATTTTCATCAGTAGTTACTTTCTTCAACTCCACTCTGTCTTCTGCATAGTGTATAGCTCCACCTCAATCCCTGGTAGCTAAAACCTTCCAGAATTTTCAGCCTCATGACATGTTAAAATTCCTGAAGCTTGCTTTTCTTCTGCAGTGAACGTTCATTACTATAAAAAAGGAAACTCCTGACATCTGTGAATGTTCCCACCCAGTCAGCATACGGAGTCCTCTCTATTGTTCGAGTCTATAGTGTTCCCTGCCTCCCAACTCCAGGAAGAGAATCCTTCTGATCCATGAAAAGAGAAGACAAGACAATAACTGCCCAGCACCTGTAGCAGGAACCCACATAACCAACCTGCCTCTACAATGAATTTCTCCCCCACACCAACCCCCATTTACCGTTAGCTATTTTTTCCTTGAAGCTAGAGCTTTTGTCCAACTTGAACCAGTTCAATGGAAGTAACCCTTAGCAGACATCACTAATACTAGGCTAAATTCAAACTGCTCCTTCTTCAAAAGTTAAAAATTGCAAATACTTTATGTCAAGACACAACCTTTAACGTATAAAGTGTGTTCTCCACAAATTTTATTTTTTCTTCATTCTGGACAAAGAAATAGTGCCTAATGAGAAAACGGAAAATGCTTTAGGGGCGAGACAATACAAAACAAACAAATACACATGGACACACATTTCTGCTTTCGAGGATTGAATGGTAACGGAGAGAGAGCTGTTTAAAAGGGGTAGCAGGATGTCTGCACAAATAATATCCCAAACATTTCAAGCATCACCCAAGAGGGAATTTCCACAAGCACATGCTACGATTTGCCACAGGCAGATGAGAGCTTCTAATTCAGAACATAAGCTGAGCCTCCACCTATAAAAAATTCTACAAGCAACAGCCTGTCCTGGCCAGAATAGCGATGTACGACTCGTGGCTGAAAACATTCCACAGCTCAACAGATGGCTCTCTTCTGGGGTTTGAGACAGGCAGGCATCAAGCAATAATCTGACAAGAGTGAAATACTGACCCAAGGAGAAGCAAATCAGAGCCTAGGGAGAAGGCATATCTTTGGTGAAGTACACTACCTACTAGGCACACCCTGCAGGAAGTGGCCTCCGAACACAGCAACAAAGCCATGGCTCTGTTACAGAAGTATGCCAAGGAATTCACAAAACAAGAACAATTGGTGCAAGCGAGACTCTATGAATTCTTTATACTACGCTGAGATATTTAGATTTTGTTTGTTTGTTTCTGTATTCAGAAGTCAAATCGTGGCCAAGCATGGTAGCTCATGCTTGAAATCCCAGCACTTTGGGAGGCAGAGGTGAGAAGATTGCCTGAACCCGGGAGTTCGAGACCAGCCTGGGCAACTTGGCAAGTCTTCGTCTCTACAATTTAAAAAAAGAATGAGTCAACCATGGTGGCACGCACCTGTAGTTCCAGCTACTTGGAAGACTGAGAGGGAGGGTCACCTGAGAGCAAGCAGAGGCTTTGGTGGCCATCAACACATCACTGCACTCCAGCCTGGGTGACAGAGTGAGACTCTGACTCAAAAAAATAAAAGTAGAAGCTAAATCTTATTACTACACATCTAGATTCTAACTCAAGGTTTATCCCTCTGGCGTATTCCAGTCCAAATTCCTTATATTCCCAGTCCAGAACCTCTTGTATACAAGGCAGAAAAATAAACCATGGTTGTCAATGGGTGATAAGCCTGCGCTTGGTCCTGTGAACAGTCTCCTGCACCCACCTGGACGGGCACTGACTTAGTGCAAAAGCAAGGCATCCCCCTGCTGCCTCCCACCCCAGACACAGCCAAAACTGAATTCTTTGCCCTTCCTCCAAATCCCAATTCTCCCCTTAGATCCCCAAGCAGATAAATGACTATACCTTTCACCTTCCGTTGTCTAATCCAGAAACCTAAAACTCATCTTTGCCTCCTCCTTTTCCTCACATCTCTGGCCAATAACCAAGCCCCGCCCCCTTTAACTACCAAAATCTCTTTCCAGTCTGTTTCTCTCCAGCTCAACTGCCACCTCCCAGCCTGGCTCGATGCCGTCTCGGCGCTGAATTATACAACCTGTAGCCTGAGTGGTCTCTCTCAGCACAGCTCAAACTGAGTTTCTCTTGCTTAAAGCCCCTCCAGCAGCTCTCCATAGCTTTTAGAATAAAACCCAAAGTGTTTATCACAACTTAGGAGACCCTTCAAGTTTTGGCCTTGGTTGCTCTGAACCCTCACCCTTCACCATGCCCCACCTACCACTCCATGCCCCGACCAGTCTGAACACTCTGTGACTTCCCCAAAGTACTATGCTCACTCTCACCACCAGGTCTTGGTGCATTCTGTTCCCTTTGCCTAAGACAAGCATCTTACACTCAACTGCTATTTGTTCTCAAGCCTCCACCCAGCTTTCTTTACCAATAGGAAGGCTTCCCTTTCTTCCTGTGCTGACATGGCCCCTTTCAAGTCATAGTACAATCCCACCTTGTTGACACGGGGGTTCTGTTAGTATTGCAGCCCAAGGTTTAGACTCAAAGCCTAGAACATCTTAGGAATTGCATATTTGTTGAATAAATGAACACGTCTTGAATGATGGAATGATGTGCTGAAATAATAAGCTATGTTCCTGATTGTTTTTAGCAATTGATAGCACATCCCTCTGCCTCCTCCCCAGCACCCGACACCACTCTCTTCTTTGTCTCTTAATTGGGACCCTCTGGACTTGGTGTATGTGTGATATCCCCCTGCTGTTAAGCCCTTGGTGTTCCCATGGTGCCTCTGATTTGGCCTGTGCTCTTGTTTCCCTACTCATCTTCGGGTAGGGCCAACCTCAATCAATTTTTGATCTTGGTCAATCAGTTGGCCTATGCCTAGGCCAGTTACACCCTTGAAGTGATAACTCAGACATTTTATTATTATTCCTGTTGTTGTTATTATTATTGTTGTTGTTATTATTTCAGTTGGAGTCTCACTCTGTTGCCCAGGCTGGAGTGCACACTCACGGCCACCCCTGCGTCTACTTGCTGGGCTCAGGTGATCCTTTCACCTCAGCCTTCCAAGTAGCTGGAACTACAGGTGCACGCTACCACCCCCAGCTGATTTTTGATTTATTGTAGGGACGAGGTCTCACCAAGTTGCTTGGGCTGTCTCAAACCTACGGGCTCAGGCCTCCCAAAGTGCTAGGACTACAGGCTGAGCCACCAAGCCCGGCCAACTCAGGCATTTTAATACAGACCCATAGCTCCTGGAGTTCGTCCTCGAGACTCAACCAAAATTATACCATTTTTATCTCCTTAAATTGTAGCTATGATATTGAGGCAGGACAAACACAGCTTTCTGGGCAGATGTGTCCTCAGCTGAGTCAAAGAATGAAGGTCAAAGCAGAGATGTGCACATGCCCTTTGGACCACAGGTGCCTCCAAAGTCATTGCCATGGCATCATCAGCCTATTCCTTGTCTTCCTGTTGAAGAGTCTTATGGATTCATCCCAGAGCTGTAGGTATCCATGGATACCCAGCGCTCAAAATTTTGGAGAATTTTTTCTTGCAAGCCAACTTTTGTGGGACAATGTAAAGAAGAGTCATGCTATCCCTGCGCACGGAACTCTAGCAACTTCCTGGTTATTCTGCAAGGCATACTCAACGGCCCCACCCACCATTCTATTTGCTGCCAGGAGTCACAAGCCAACATCATTAAGCCACAGCAGCCTAGCACCACTGGTCTAGAATGTTCTCATATCACATATAAACTTTGAGTCCTCACATCGGCTCCCTGAGAGCCCCCTCTCATGCCACCCCTCCAGGCACAGGCTCTGCCACTTCCCTTTGTTTTTCCACCTACGTGGGTCTTGATTCCTGCCACTCTGACCTTGGCACTAAAGTCTTGGTCTTGACCTTGCCCCTGCCACTTTCAGCTTGATGTCTTGGACTTCCAGGTGTGTGACACACGTCTTCACTATGTGACTCTGACTAGCTCATCCTCCAGCTTAAGCTCGCAACTCCATGCCATCAGCCTATCCTAGGGCCCCTTGGAAGGAGAAGCGGCATGGTGGGGTCAGACAAATAACAACCCAGCATTGCCGAGTGGACAGTGCTCTTCCTGTAGGTGTTCTTTGTAGAGGCCACTTTATCCTAGACTAACACCTACAGCTAGTGTTGGAAGTCAGCTATACTGTAATTGACAGGGAGAATGAATCAGGTGGACTTTGAAGAACATTCTGTCTCCTATATGCCACCTCCAGAGGCCCTGCTGTCCTTCACTAAGGCATTTTTAAATCCTAAAAGTGCAAACTTCTTAAAACACACAAGGTGGAACTGAAAAATACCACCTCAGACATCGCAGAAGTGTGGGCCAGCCCTTAAGGAAGAAGTCGGAATCTTGATCTCAAAAGCTATTAAAAGCCATCCTTCTTCCAATCCCTTCACCTGCCCACCTGATTGCTTTTAAATGAAGATGCAAGATCTCAAGGAGAAGAGGGTGCAAAAAATAGAACGCCATTTTTTTTCTCTCCTCTCCCTCACAGATAATAATGTCGGACTGCCGACCGGGGTAGATAACGAGTAGAAATTAAAAGCTTAACTGGAAGCCTGTAAAAGGCCATCTCTACTCCCTCTTTTCTACTCCCAGTCTTGCACAATGTACAGCACAACTTGAGAGAAGACCAAAAAATTATTTCTGGAAAACCCAGTTGCTATAGCCAATTGTTCAGTGAAACGTCCTTTGTCAAGACTCAAGGCTTTGATTAGTGAGTTTAATTTAAAGAGATTCCTCCTTCTCCCACTTAAAACTGACCGACATCAAGCGTTGTCTTTGTTTATAGTGGTGAGACGAAATGATTTTAGGCCAGACAGGGTCTTACAAATCTGAGACAGGCTAAAGACCTTTTTAAAAATGATTTTAGGGACAATACTTCCACTCCAATATTGTCCATGTTATGATTAACTTCAGGAGAAATTTAAACCACAAAACCCATAATACGAGAGGTCAAATGTTCTGACAGATTTACTTTGTGAATTTAGAACTTGATAAAAAGCACAAAAGTTAATAAAAAGCAGGCCACAACTCAGCCCCTTATTCTGGTTAGAACCAATCAGAGGAAAATACGCAAAGGAAACCTCCAAATCATCATGTCACTGGATTTAACTGCTCTGTCCAACCCTCTGCCCAAATCCATGCCCAGAGCCCAGCTAAGGAGACCAGGATCCCTGAGCCCATTCCCATACCCTGTCGAGGAGCACCTGATTAAAGGTAGGCTCTCACAGGTCTCCATCACAGAAAGTGGAATTCACACACCAATATTGTAGTTATTTAGCCACAAGTGCAGAAACAAAATAAGGTGCTGACTATATTTGGGAATAGATGCGTAATTCTGTGAGGGCTATGGTGAGGGGGTAGGGAGAGAGAAAGCAAGAACACAGAAAGAGAACACAGAGAGAGAGAGGCAGAGGACAGAGAGAGAGAGAAGACAAAGAAAGGAAAGGGAAGAGAGAGGAGGGGGAAGGGAGAGGAGGGGGAAGGGGAGAGGGGAAATGGGAGGGGGGAGAGAGGGAGAAAGAGAGAGAGAGAGAGAAAGGATGTGTCTGAAAGCTTTTCTGCACCAGTAGTTACACCTTCTGCAAAATACCAATAGAGTCTCCTAAAACAAAATACTTTTCACTTGAGCTTTCTTAGGGGATTTCTGTTGCTTGCCACCAAGAGGCACCTGCCCAAGCGTATATCTTCTGCATGTCCTTTTATTGTGATTTGCATTTTCCTGGGTTAAATCATATATTTGAACAAAAACCTCACAAATGCCCCAGGCTCCCAACAATTTTGTGACTATAGAATTCCGACACACAAATTTACAAGGCTGGAACCCACACCCTCCATTTTCAAGAGTCTGTAGCCAAACAAAGTTTTAAGTCAAATCTCTTTGTAGTAAAAGAAGCAGAAAAGAAATACCGTGAGTTCATCTGAGAGAATGAAATCGATGTCAAAGGCCCCTTACAATTACTCTTTTTTTTTTTTCTGAGTTGGAGTCTCACTCTGTCGCCCAGACTGGAGTGCAGTGGCCGCTCCCGGCCACCGCAGCCTCGACCTGCTGGGCTCCGGCGATCCTTCCGCCTCAGCCTTCCAAGTAGCTGGAATTACAGGCGCGCTACCAC
>CAUYQG010062801.1:0-10645 GCA_963574415.1 Tarsius wallacei | reverse complement strand
TAGCTGGAAATACAGGCGCGTGCTATGACGCCTGACTAATTTTTTGATTTATTGTAGAGATGAGGTCTCGCCTGCCCAGGCGGGTCTCTAACCCGCAGGCTCAGGCAATCCACTCACCTCAGCCTCCCAAAGGTGTGGGATTACAGGCTGAGCCACCGAGCCCGGCTGCCTCCCTTTATTTTTAACAACCAATAATAAACACTCAGTATGTAAACCTGCTATTATCAATCTATTATTAAGTGATTTGGTAAAATATAATTTTATTTGTTCAGTTCTTTGAGGTTCTTTCACTGTGTGGATTGATTGGAAAGGTGAGGTCCATAGAAGCCAAATGACACTCAAGTTTGCACAGATGAAGGAAGTAGTGAAGTTGGGTTTTGACTCATCTTAGTCCAAAGCCTGGTCCCTTAGACACTGGGCATCATTCACTTGTGGTATCGCCTTCTCCTTAGGCTTGAGAGGCACAGTGTCTGCACACTTTTGGCATCTTCTGCTCTTCTTTTCTTAACAATGTCTCCATTTACCATGGCTTTATGTCTCCTGCTCAGGACTTTGTGCTTAGTTTTGTGTCTGCTCTCCCCAGTCCTTCCAGCACCAAGAATTAACCCTGATTCTTACAGCATCAGGTTCAGAGCTGTCGCCCAATATCTGTGGGTCTTTATGATTATTCACATTCATCTTAGTCTGGAGAAAAAGCCAAACTGTAATGAAGTGAGGATTCTGATTTTAGACTTTTCAGCACAGCAGTAAAATATATTCCCTTACCAATTCTTCAATCAGAGCAGCTGTTCTGGCAGAGCCATGTGGTGGGTTGGTGGGGTGGGAAAACGAGTCTTCCTTGATGGTTTAATAATGCTTTTCACTGATTGTTTTTGTGTCTGTGTGATTATTAATACACATTTCATGGAAATCATTTATTTATTGAACAAATATGCAATGGGCACCTACAACTTGCCAAGCATGTGCTGGTAGCTGGAGATATACTATGGAGCAAAATGTAGGCATGGAGGCTGTGTTCACGGAAGTGATAGATTATAAGCAAACAATCACAATAATGAAGGTAATATTGTAAGCCATTAACAAAATAATTAAGGAAAGGAGTCTAGTTATTTGAAAATTATACATAACAATGGAAACTGACTAATCTGGAGGGTCAGATCATAATAATAGTCAACATATAGGTACCTTGTGCCTTTATTGTGTGTCCTGCACTGTGCTTAATGCTGAACATGAGTGATTTAATGTGTCCTCAAAACAGTCATACAAGTTATTTATCTCAGTTTATAAGCGAGAAAACTGAGACTCAAAAAAGTTAATAATTACAGAATGTGCTTTCATCAGCCACCAAACATTTCTGCTGGCTATTCGCTGTATCTTGATGTGGTAGAGACAAACCCTACAATTAGGGATTTAATGCAGAAGATACCTCATCTTTCTATCAGTTGGAGTTTCTGTCAGAGTTCCCAAGTCCTGATCAACACGGAGACTAAAGGTAAAAATGAGGAGTTAAACTTTCCCTGGCTTGAGATTGTGTGCAAGGGTCACTACAGTAAATGCATTCAGAGACTAGTAAGATAGGGTCAGTGTGTGTAGAGGAACTAGGAAAGACAACAGGATATGGTCTGTAAGTCAGGACCAGGCAAGCCTCAATTCACATGCAAATTACAAATGTTTAATACTGATGACCAAATCCAAAGGAAAAGCGCTACTACTGAACCAAATTTTACCTATCCATTTTGTGAATCTTGCTTTGCCTCTATGCTATCTAAATCATCACAGGAAGATTAAAAGTAGAGGTCACTTAATGATAGGTACAATTGACAGCTTTTAACTATTTAGAAGGTAAACATTCATGCAATGCATAGAATATAAATTTTTCATTTGTACAAGGGGTTACTTGGGTCAAGTTTGATCCCCCAAATCTTGTATGACATTTTACTTGCTAAGGCCTAAAGAGTGAAGCAATGTTCCCAAACTCACATAGCAACCTAGTACCCCAACTTGGATTACCATTTGAGCTTTCTTATTTTAGATCTTGTGCACTTCAAATTTTTGTTTACAAAGTTGTCATAATTTAAATTAAGATTATTTTATTATCCAAATATATAACATAAACTTATTTGAAAATGTAATAATTGTATGTAAAATTTTCAGTTGGAGAATGTCAACAAAATATTGTATGCTGTTATATAGATTTGAATATATGACAAGGCATGTCATGTTCACCGATATAAAGTAACTGCTCTGCATTAATTCTAAAATAACAGAAAAACCTATTTTTCTGCTACATTGTAGTATAAAATAGTGAATAACGAGTATTGTCTTAACTGATATGGTCATGATCCATGTGTTTTTGTGCGATGTTTAAAAGAACACAGTCCATGCAATAAAATTAATCATAAAGGATTCAATTTTCTGACACACTTCTAGATTATTATAAAGGTGTATCACAATCCCATAATGTTTCTGAAAACTTCCACTTCACTTTCTTTTCTACTGTATGACTCTCCAAAAAGCCAACCCTCCTGCCTTTTCACCTAATTTTCCACCACAAAAATCTTAAGAATTGATCTGGTACAACAATATTTTCTCTCAGATGGCAAAATTCAAAAACCAAAGGATAAGGAGGCAAGACCTCCTTTAGAAAACTATTGAGTATTCAAAGCTGATAATACACACAACCTTACCTAATACATCTCCAATGAATCAACATGTTGGACGGACAAGATGCTCAATGGAAATTGGGTAACAGCAGACTGGTCTAGGACATTCATTTGCATTCAGATTCAGAACCATCTAGAAATAATGACAAGGAAGATGCTTCTCACCATTATATAGCATTTGAGACAACTTTCTTTTTTCCTTTTCACTCATTGATTTTCAAGGAATGTGCTACACACCACAGCAGTTATTTAAAGTTATTTACAAAGCACTGCTGGGGATGTCTAGAATAACATGTCTAATCCTTGATCTTTCTGGCTTAGAGTAGTAGTTCTGAGATCATCTATATTTCCCACTCAGTCTTCTGCTGACCACTATACCAGTCCTTGTTGATGAGATACATTGGCACTTTGAGCATTCTTTTGAAGAAAATTGGTGCTTTATGAATTACAAGTATTTATAGCATGTTTTGATTTTAATCTGCTTCTTAATTTTTGTTTCCATCCTTGTGATCACTTCTTGATTTATTAACATATGCTTATCAGTATACTCATAGGCAAAGACCGATTGCTGCTTGGAAATGCAACTGTTTAAATTCTAAAAGAAACCAATTATCAGTCAAAGAACCTGAACACAGGGCTCATGCCAGACCTGTACTCTGTAAATTGTTTAGGGTGACCAGTCATTTTGGTTTGCCTTAAATTGAAGGGAGAGGAGATGGTCTGGGATGAGGGACTTTCATAATAAAACCAGGACAGTCCTAGGGAAAATGGTATGATTGGTTATTATATAATTGGCTGCAGCTATCATGAAGAATCTTGTCCTCTTTGCTTCTTCAACACAGTGTGCATGTTTCTAGGATGGGAAGGTTGCTTTTTAAAATTCTCTGGGCAACCCCTTCAGCTTCCCTCCCACTAAGGGAGTTTTTCTGTCCTCTCAATAAATTCTGTTTTCTCACTAAAAATAAATAAATAAATAAAGCTTTCTGTCTCTGCTTTTTAATCTGGCATAATTACTATGCACCAGAGAAGAGTCTGTTTTCAAAACTGTTGGGCATGTAATGGAAGGTTCTCACTTTTTGATTATTGGTACTTGAAATTTACAAGATAGATTTTCATTTTCACAGAGAAATATATAGGGAAGGAAGATGTGGGCCAGTTAGAATGCCAAACATTAGAAAAGCATTGTACACTCTGCAGAATACACTGTTACAGGACATGTGCTGGAAGTTCCAGGCTTTTGCTGGAGGTGCAGTGAGACATGAACCCCAAAAATCACAGAGCCCTGTTTGGACTTGAGATTGGCTCTGTGTGCTTTCTTAGGTAGACAAGATATAGAATTAGGACTGTGGCAACTATAAAGGAAAACTTTTAGTCCTGATTCAGTCTCTACTTGTATGACTTTGGGCAAATCACTTTTCTCTGGGCATCTGTGTGCTTATTTGTCAAATGAAGATGGAGTAGATTATTCTCTTTACATCAACTCTGGATTTATACAAGAGCTTATCATATGATAGCTATCAATCTCAGTATTTTACATGTTTTAAGTTATGCAATTCTTGCAACAAATCTCAAAGATCAATATAAGCATTATCCTCATTTGGTAGATGTTTGTTTTTCTAGGTCTGCTTTCCATTATTCCCCCTTCTTCTAGAATACTTGGGAGGCCAACCTATGTGAAAAATATTCCTTCTTTCTGGCTTCTGTTTTAGTTATGCTAATAGGAGCAGGAAACTGGAGGACAGAGCTAGACTGTGGCTTGGGTGTTTCTACTCCAGCTCCCTTGGTGTGGGATTTTTTGGGGGGTGGATGCATCTCTCAATGGAAGCCTGCAGCTTCTGCCAGCCAGCCCTTTTCATACAGCTTTCCTTCCTTCTATGGATTACAGCACTCTCCCTGTAGCCTTTAGATTAACAGAATGGGTTGGGTTCCAACCCGGATCCATTTTCTAGCAGTAAGACCATGGGAAAGTTATTTACTATGTTTAAACTTTTCTACATCATCATTTGATGTAGAAAATTAGTTTCACAAATAAAAATATTTTGTTAACAAAGCATCCAGCACAGTGCCTGGGACAGAGTAGGGTCTCAGCAGGTGTTACTCTTTTTCCTCTTCTCCTAAACTTCTAGAATTTCTTCATGGGTCACTGTGCCATAACTGTGTCCCATTTGTGTTCCTTTTACCCACAACAAATTTGGGACCCTATTTCCCATCCGAAAAGGGAGAGTGAGACAGGTACTATGCACTGGTAGTTCTCATACACAACTTGCTGAATAAATACAATGAATTGTTTAGCAGGGTTTCTGATCACGACCTAGTGCCTTCAGTTCTGCTAAGGATCTTTTTGTTTTGTTTTTTGTTTTAAACAAAGTTCAATACATATTCCTCAACTTACTTCCCCTCTTTGGACAACTCCACAGTAGCGTAGCCAGAGGGAGAAACATTATATTATGTTCTTTACATAGTTATGTGAAGTATGAATTTATTCACCTACTAACACATATTTCTATAAACAATCATTTCATTACCAACTTGAGGTTAGGGACATAATAGGGAATGAGACAGATACAAGTATTTTGAGTCACATCATCTCAGGTGGCTGCCATTTCTTCTCAATCTTCATGCCTAGGAAAGGCCCACAGAAGGTTGCAATTTAATGGTGTAACTCCCCATCTCATATGTATTGGAGATGCTGCTAATAAGCCCTTCAAAATTCTTGGCCTTTTACCAATTATTGTCTCATAAATGGGAATTATACTTCTTATCCTCTTAAATTAAACTAATTCAAAAATTAGGGGTTGCTCATCCCTGATTTATTTCTTTATAAGTCCTCAAAATTTGGGTTCTTTTAAAGACAAGAATTACAGAATATGACAAATTAAAAGGAAATGAAAAAAAAAACCTGTGGGTGAATCAGTGCATCACTCTTTCATCTATGTTGAATGCAGGATTTATGAGTAACTAAAAACAAGAAGGAATTATCTCCCGATTA
Organism: Tarsius wallacei; assembly: GCA_963574415.1. Taxonomy (NCBI): domain Eukaryota; kingdom Metazoa; phylum Chordata; class Mammalia; order Primates; family Tarsiidae; genus Tarsius; species Tarsius wallacei. The sequence continues at coordinate 4,993 of CAUYQG010062801.1, read as the reverse complement.
ATTTACAATGTGAGAGCATGTTAACTGAATTACTCTTGCCGAGTTTCATTTTTCCTGTTTATAAAACGCAAGAGTTGCATTTGATGGTCTATAGCATCTGCATTTTTCCCCACTCCCTTTTGGGGAGTGTGTAATTCTTTCAGATGCTGCCTTGAACAAATTGTTAAAGTACCATAAAATAAACACAATACAGGTTCTCTTACTAACTACCTCTGGATATAAAAGGAGCCTCAGTAGTAACTTTTTTTGAGATAACTACTTGTGTGAAGAGAGTTATATGACTAAGTGCTGCAAGCATGAAACTGCTGCCTACAACAGGAAACATGGTTACCACCTCCATGATCCCTTCTCTTAGAGTACTCCCTGAGGGTTGAGCCCTGACCAGGACATTTAGAAGACCCTCCCCTTATTCTCATTGGCCTCCTTTTCTGCCCCACTTCCAAGCATCTCACATCAGTTTCCAATGAGAGTGTTAACTTTGTTGCAAGCTAGTATCATCTGACATTCAAAGGTTCTGCTGGGGATGTATCTTCAAATCCTTTACCATTTTAGGGAGTGATATGTAATTGTTGCTGTAAAGTGAGGTGCTGCAATAACCTTTGGAATTTGAAATCACTACAGGAAATTGAAGAGTAAATTCCTTTTAATAAAGCAGTGCACAGCAAGATGCCAAGGAAAGAGAAACTAACTCATAAGGCAGTTATCGCTTAGCAGGGAAGAGAGAACTCCAGCAGCAAGAACTCAGCAGGGCGACTTGAGATCCTTTTTTCAGCAATAGGGCCTTGCCCTCTTCCAGAAATGGGCATATTAAGTCTAGGTGAAGAATTTTGTAAACAAAATGATTTCTCTAGCTTGAGCTGAGGGGCAGCAAGCTAGCAGAAATAAAGATGCTGAGAAGCAGAGTCCAGTCTAAGGTTTTCCTTTGAGATTTGGTGTTTGATGTTGAGGGCACAGACCATAATCTGTCAGCCTCAGTTTCCCCAGAATTAAGTCTAACATTAGAATGCATGGTGATTTTGTTCTCATAGCATTTGGGGAGAAAGATAATGTCTGCTGTCCTGTATGTGTAAAGTCTGCAAGAGAGAAAATATGTAAAGCTCGGACAGGGAGGCATTACATCAATACAAATTACAATGTCAAAGCATTGCCCTGCTGTTCAAAGTACTTGGTATGCATCCCATTTGTCCTTAATGATATTTTCTTTTATTAAAAATGGAGACCAGACAACCTGTCTAGGCAAAAGAATATGAAAACGACACTCAAACAGAGTCATATTGTCCTGAAAAGACACAAATATGAGGACATCCTGAGTACATTTGTCTAAGAATTTTGATATGTTGTGGCGAAAGACCCAGCCCCAGGGAAAGGTGATATTATTATTAGCTAAACTTAGTTACAGCCATTGCTTTTCAGAGACTGTCACAATCTTGATTATTTCACTGACTTCATCTAGCCAGTCCAGACCATCTGGGTCTTCAGTTCAATGCCTTCCTTACTAGATACTGTCAATCTTTTTCCTTGAGCAAATACCACTCTTTTCCTAGCCCTGGTGTCCTCTGTCCTCCCACTCTAACCTTTTGGTTTTTGCTTGTTCTATACCATTAGAAACAACAAAGATTTGGTTATTAGCATGAGCTCTGGAGTCTAACCATGATATAACTGAGTCCTAGTTCTACTATGTATAAGCAAGTTACTCAGTTTCTTCCAGACTCAATCTTCTCATCTGTAAAATGGGGAAAGAATTTTTAGAAATATGAAATAGGATCAGCTATGTAAAGTACATAACAAAGTGATTTGTATACAATAATAATTATTTTTGTTTCTGGATACCTATTTGGACTGATTTCTGGTTTACTTTTTGAAACACTCCCTAAAAACTTTCTCTTTCTCTGCTTCCCTTCTCTCCTGATTTATTCAACAAGCTCTTAACCCAGACTAAAGTAATTTAAACTTGTTAGACCTCTGTCATCATCTCTAAAATGGGGAATAATCACAGTTATCTTGTAGCTTCCTCTTTCTGTGCTCAGTGGTCTCATGTAACGCTCTCTATCACAACCTTCACCTTGATATCATACCTCTTCTCACAACAGAGTCCAAATGCAAAAGAAAGCTTGTCAACTACCTGAATCTTACCTTTCCTAGACTAAACAACCTAGTTTTATGTATTCATATTTTTTATCAGCTTCTCATGTGAAATTATTTTCAAGATTTCCCCCTTCCTTACTTCTCTGCTCTAAATGACTTGATTGGCTGTGGGTAATCTTTCTATAAGGTCCCAAAATGATGTGCAACACAGTCTTACTCCATTCTGGCTGCTATAACAAAATACTTTAGACTAAATAAGTTGCAGACAACAGAAAGTATTATTTGCAGTCCCAGAGAGTGGAAAATCCAAAATCAAGGACCAGCAGGTTTGGTGTGTAATAAGGGCCTGTTCCTCATGTATGGTAACTTTTATGAGTCCTCACATGGCAGAGGCTCTCAAGTCTCTTTTCTAAGGGCACTAATTCCATTCATGAGAGCAGGGCCCTTATAATTTATCACCCCCAAAGGCTCTACTTCTTAGTACTATTACTCTAGAGATACGTTTCAACATATATATTTGGGGGAAACACATTCAGACCACAGCAAATACTTTTTCCCACAAATACACAGTCTTTATAAAGCAATGCTATCTTTTACCTCCTTTGTTTTCAAAAACTTCCCTATCTACACATCTCATAATGAAGCATGGATATCATTAAAGTTTTCACGTCATATTATATTGTAGCCTATCTCGAGTTTATTTACTCACAAAAAAATTCTTAAGTGAAAATGGTGTTTAGTCTTCCCATATTTTTATTTATTTATTTTTTATTTTTTATTTTTGAGTTGGATTCTCTCTGTTACCCAGGCTGGGGTGCAGTGGCACACTCATGGCCACGGTCACTGAAGCCTCAATCTGCTGGGCTCAGGTGGTCCTTATGCCTCTGCCTTCCAGGTAGCTCGAACCACAGACATGTGCCAGTTGTTTTTTTGATTTATTGTAGAGATGAGGTTTCGCCATGTTGCTCAGGTTGGTGTAGAACCCCTGAGCTCAGGTAATCCTCTCGCCTCTGCCTACCAAAGTGTTGGGATTACAGGCGTGAACCACTGCACCTGGCAAAGCCAGGATATCATTAACATTTTCAAGTCATATTATATTGTTGCCTATCTTGAGTTTATTTACCCACAAAAATCCCTAATTGAAAATGATATTTTGTCTCCCCATATTTTTGTTTATTTATTTAAAAAAAAATTTTTTTTGAGTTGGAGTCTCACTCTGTCACTGAGGCTGGAGTGCAGTGGCACGCTCACGGTCAATGCAGTCTCAACCTGCTGAGTTCAGGTAATCCTTCCACCTCAGCTTTCCAAGCTGCTGGAACCACAAGCATATTATTTTTTAATTATAAAGTTGGGGGTACAATTCAGAATTAAGTATACAAGTAATCATAGTACAGGTAAAGTTTTGGCCACTTTTTGATAGCCACTTAGCCTGGTTTGAGAACAGGTATCCCTACTGGTGTTATGTGTCCAGTCTCCATCCCCTGACAGTGTCTCGCTACTGCTAATCCCTTTATTTTGTAACATGGCACATGTTCAGGGACTGCTTATGAGTGGGAACATGTTTCACTAGTTCTTCGTTTCTGTGATTGATTAATGGGTATGATAGATTCTAAATCCATCCAAGTTGCTGAGAAGTCCATAATTTTGTTCTTCTTTATGGCTGCATGATATTTTTTTTATCAAGTTCAATTTCGAAGGGCAGCTTGACTGCTTCCATGTTTTTGCTATTGTGAATAGTGTTGCAATAAACATGCATGTGCAGGTATCTCTTTTGCAGAGTGATTTAAGTACCTCCAGGTATATTCTCAGAAGGGGCATTGCTGGGTCATATGGAAGGTCAATTTCTACTTCTTTTAGGAATCACCACAATGTTTTCCATAGAGGCTGAACTAGTTTGCATTCCCATCAACATTGTAGAAGCATTCCCTTTTCTCCATATCCTTATCAGCATCTGCTTTTTGTTTTGTTTTGTTTTATTAATAACGGCCATTCTTACTGGAGTTAGGTGGTATCTCAAAGTGGTTTTGGTTTGCATTTCTCTGATGATTAATAAGGCTGAGCATTTTTTTCATGTGTCGGCTGCTCATTTGTCTTCTTCTGAGAAGTGTCTATACATGTCTTTTGCCCACTTTTTAATGGGGGCTGTTTGTTTTTATCCTTTCAGCATGGTTGAGTTCCTTGTAGATCCTGGATCTACATATATGCAGTAGACAAATATTTTTTCCCATTCTGTGGGCTGTCTCCCTGCTCTCTTGATGGTTTATTTTTGCTTTGCAGAATCTTTCCAGTTTGATGAGGTCCCACTTCTCAATCTTATCTCTTATGGCATGGGCTTATGGGGCTTTAATCAGGAATTGGTTGCCTATTCCAATTTCCATAAGGGTGTCTCCTGTGTTTTCTAAGATTCTTAACGTTTGAGGTTTTACGTTTAGGTCTTTGATCCATTTGGAGAAGATTTTTGTGTATGGTGATAGGTAGGGGTTCTGTTTTATTCTTCTCCAAGTGGTCAGGCATTTTTCCCAGTACCATTTACTGAATAGGTTCTCCTCCTCCCAGTGGTTGTTGGTAGAGGCTTTTTTTTTTTTTTTTTGGAGTCTCACTCTGTCGCCCAGACTGGAGTGCAGTGGCCGCTCCCAGCCACCGCAGCCTCGACCTGCTGAGCTCCGGCTATGCTTCCGCCTCAGCGTTCCAAGTGGCTGGAACTACAGGCACGCACTACCATGCCCGGCTAATTTATTTATTTATTTATTTATTGTAGAGATGAGGTCTCGCCAAGTTGCCCAAGCATGTCTCGAATCCGCGGGCTCAGGCAATCCACTCACCTCAGCCTCCCAAAGCACGGGATTACAGGTTGAGCCACCGAGCCCGGCTGGTAGAGGCTTTATCAAAGATGAGTTGGTTGAGAAAT